>CM016617.1:68942430-69213407 GCA_005393395.2 Gossypium australe
TTGTATATCATAGTCTACTCAAGATATCAAGAAACATGGGATGGACTAGCAAGTGTGACTATCCCATGACTTGTATCCGTTCCAGAGATAAAGGACTTAAGGATAATGCATGAAAGGTTAATCACGAAAGGTTATGTCGAATCATGACTTCTTGTAACTTAGGTAGCAATGATGCATTGCTAGATGCCACTCATTGTCTGTGACAATAGAATCGTCTAGTATTACTGCTAACGTTGCAAGAACCTACAGGGTCACACCTATGGTTCAAATGAGCGGAATAAAATATAGTTGGTATTGTGCTTGGTTGTCACATAAATTAAATTAATTAAAGAATTAATTTAATTGGGCAATCAAATATTGAACATATTATATGTACAAGGATGTTGTACACATAATGATAACATAATTTATTAATATATGAATTTGATTCATATATAAATTTAACTAAATATAGTTTATCGGAATCCTTATTATAATTAATGTAATTATAATTTTCAGATATAATTAATGCAATTATAATTTTCGGTTAAAAACTTTATGTATTTATTAATCTTGTAATACATTCAAGAGATACCAATTTAAAAGGCCCAATGAGAAAGACACCCATTATAAAAGGTATAAAAGGAGACAAAACTCAATATGAAAACACTAAGTGATTGCTTGTTAGGTCTAGTAGCCGTCAAGCAAATAAGCCTCCAAAACAGTTTTGGAGATTTCTTCCGTTCATAGTCAAACCGGGTGGATTACGTAGAGGCCGACATCGGAAAAGGTTGAGGCTTGATTTGACAGTAGATCAAAACTCTTGTTGCCAAGGCGTCGCTGTCTACTCAGATTGAAGTTTTGGTAATTTCGAAACCTTTATTTCACCCCGATTCGTTCCTCACACATGGATCCATGATTTGGATCGCCGGATCTAATTTTATTCTGCTACGCCATGGGGTACCGGCATTCCAACAGTGGTATCAGAGCCACTTGTGTGATACGAAGTCGGGTTTAAATACTTGGGTGATGCAATTGTATGAGATACATGTTTTGATCTTATTATATTTCGATTGTTTAAATCGTTAATCATAATCTGATAATTGTTCCTTTCGGTAATTGATTAAATGTTAATCATGGTGTTGTGGCCTATTCGATTTTATGTTATTACTGTTAACTATTAACAAATCTGTAATAATGCGGCGGTGGTATTTATAGTTTCCAGTAAGTGTTAACTGGCTAGTGGAACAAGGGTTGTTCCGATATGAAACCTCAAGGATTAAAATCCTAAAAACACGATTTTGTTGATAAAAATTTATCAAATCGTGAGGCTTCATTTGACTGGGGTTTGCGATTCGCGCTACGGGGCGGACTGGTCCATACCGCGGGGGCTCCACCGCCGACATCCTCAGACCCCGCAAAAAATTTGTTAATAAAAGAAATTTATAAACTTGATGGGCCACAAAAGGTTGAAAGGATATTTTATAATTCACCTTAGCAAAAAAAAAAAAAAGCATTGAATTATGTATGCTATTTTTGACATGCACGGTGTTTGAAATGCATAGTTATAGCCCAATGACCCATTCGATAAAATGTTGTATTTTTTTTAAAAACGGTCTGCGTGTCGTGCCTTGCTACTATTCTCTTGTATTTCTATTCTCATCTTATTCCCTCGTATGTAAAACGAGTTTCTGCATATTGTAATTTGCAAGAGTTGCTGTGGGCCAAACAAGAAGGAAGGTGGGACAATGATTGTGAATGATAGCTTGTGAAAGGGCTTACACCTTTAGGTTTTCCCATTGGCTTGGGTTGAACCACTTTAGTTTATGGGCTATAACTATTGCATTTATTTATTGCTTTATTTATTCATGTATGAGATGCTATGGATGATAATAAACCTTGTTGATAATAAACCCTATTAATTGATGAGATCGATTAGAAGACTAAATGGGCTAAAGTAGACCATAATTGGTGAGATGCAACAACCTTAATAAAATCCTTCTATTAAAATATTAAGTCAACATGGCCTTCCAATTTTGCCCTCGTTAAGGCCTCAATCAATACTATGTAGGTTCTGCCAAAGCGAAGTACTAGTATTTATCTTGGTTAAACGCGAAGAATAACAAGTGATATTCGCTGGTTAAAAATTGGTTAATGACTTAACTAGGTTACTCTAATAGGATTAGAAACCTAGAGGCAAGTAAATTGGATAAATCATAAGATGATTAGAACAAGAGTTGTTCACCAAATATTAGGAGTTACATATGATGTAATTAGCAAATTTTGCTTACCTAAATAACCATAATCTTAAGAGTAAAGCCAAAGCTGACTTAAGAGGTGGTGAAATATGGATCCTTAACCTACTAGAAATACTTTTGAGAAAGTTTTTCCGAAATTAATATACGAGGGTTATTAATTTTGAAATAAAATAGTGGGAATATTATTTAATAAAGTCTTTTTAATGATGATAAAATTGGAAAATTTACTCACATGCATATTTAATTGTTGTAGATATATTATGGCTGCAACACTAGCACACTCTCATTGCGATCGGTCCTTGAGAAGGACAAATTGAATGGTTTGAATTTTCTTGATTGGTTCCGTAACTTGAGGATTGTCCTTAAACAAGAACGGAAATTATATGTCATTGAACAACCACTTCCTAATGAACCACCCGCTAATGCCTCGAGGACTGATAGAGATGCTTACAAGAAGTATCTCGATGACATGATAGATGTTGGATGTCTTATGCTTGCCACTATGAATCCTGAACTTCAGAAGCAACATGAGGACATGGTTTGTAACACCCCTTACCCGAAACCCTTGCCGGAATCGAGTACGTGGCATTACTAGACGTGACCATTAACTCGGGGAGTAAAATTTTTAAAGCTGTCCAACTGCGTCACGCTGACTATATCGGCCATAACTCGAGTTACAAAACTCGAGATTTAGATCCGTAAATTTTCCTTGAAACTAGACTCGTATAACTATTCACCATAATTTTTCCAGAATTTTTCATGTGGCCAATTAGTACAGTTTATTCTTCAAAGTTACCCTTATTACACTGCTTGACAATTCTGACCTGTCCCTATAAAACTGCAGTTATCTGATTGCACAAATTTCCTATGATGTTCTTGTTTATACCAATGAAAAATAGACTCATTAAGGGTTATACACATATAAACCATACTTCTATTTTTGTACAATTTATGGCAATTTTTCCAAAACAGAACAGTGACTGACGAATTCATTCAGAGCAGGCCTCACTAAAACTTAATTATCTCATAATTTATGAATCTTTTGCCTACTCTGTTTCTTTCATGTAAAAATAGACACAGTAAGGTTTAATTCTATACCTCATTCACCATCTAATTCAACTTATCCTATTTTTGGTGATTTTTCGAAATTACTTCACTGTTGTAATTAAAGACTGTTTCTATACTAAATATGATTTCTAGCTTATAACCGAATATACTCACATGTAATTCGTACTATCCATGCATTTTAATCATTTACGAAAGTTAGCTTGTACTTAAAACATTCACATGATATTATAACATCATCGATTTAAAAGAGTACCAATATTACCGACATTTATGACAAAAACCCAAAAAAAAAAAACATACTTAACTAAATATTTAGCCATATTCGCATGGCTGTTATATACAAGGTCAAACATTGTATGTTTTTAAAACTTTATCTAGCCTATACATGCCTTCTAAATCGCAACCAAAATTCAAAATACCAAAGGAAGGCGATAGTGTGGTCGACTCTGCTGACGTTTTCTCGAGCCCGTAGCTAGATCAAATCTATAAAATGGAACAATATTAAACACACACGGGTTAAGCTATCGTAGCTTAGTAAGTCATATGCAAATAATAACCCAATAACAATAATAATCTAATAAAACATAACCAAACCATACTTGTAAATTCAAAATAATCATATGTAACTAAACATGAAATAAGTTTTTGTCCAAACAAGCATCTCTTTTCACTCGGTAGCAATAGAAATTTCATTTAACCGAACGCATACTATCATAATACGTTTATACAATTCACATTTCCTTAGTCATAATCTCGCATTCAATTGTCTTATAGACGATTGCACATAAAAACTTTGGCATGAATATGAATTTCGCATTTACATATCAATATATATATATATTATAACATTAACCGAATATAACCAATCATATGCTTAAACATATGGTTTCATTCACTTACTTCATAGCTTAATTTAATTCAAATATGACCTCCATGACATTGATAATTTCTTAAGGTACAAACAAGCCCATACTTATGAATTTAACTACCAAACATTTTTCCACGCCTGAATGATAACATTTCCAAACACACATTGAACATTAATATGTTTAATAACCCATAGACCTTAATTTCGCCAAATATATATATATGCTTAATCCCTATAAACCACGTTAAAGGTTCACATGTGAAATACCTACTAATCGAATGCACATAAATCTTTTAATATTAATAAATTTTACAATTCAATTTATTCCTCATGTAACATTAGGCCGAATATAAGCTCAAAAAAAATCAAACATTAATATCACATATTTGTGCATTAATCCATACATGGCTTTTCATGTACACATTCACTACCATTAACGTCATTTTTAACTTGTATCACATATCAAAATTAGCTTACCTATTCTAAAAAGAAAATAAATTGTTACATACCTGTTCACTTTAACTCAATTAGCGCGTTTGATTTTTCTTACCGTTGCTCCCGTAAAAATTAGCTAGGCATAGAGTATCATGTAATACACCGGCACAGAGCCTGCTAGACTTAAGCCCGATACTATCATATTTGTGAAGCTGTTTGCAACCAACTCGTATATCGAAACTTTTATATACTTTTAAAATAAGGATCCATCTAAGCCACCCTTTTTCATACATAGTCACATATTATAAAATATGAACATATACCAATACGCGCATTCGAACCAACTCTTTCTTCCTATCATCTATCATCACATATTTCATGGTCCACTATTAAATACAAATCAACTCGTAGTTATTTATCCACTCCAAACATATCAAAATTTCATACATACGGCAATTAAACAATCGACCAATATCAATATTTAGTCTTATACCCTATCACGTTGGTAACATTTATATATATAAATATATATACATATACATATATATTTATACCTATTTCAACCAACCATCCAAGATATTATATAATAAACACCTGTTCATGATACTATCATATTCAGCAAACACATTTAAAGTCACCATACCACATTTGGCGCCATAAATATATATATATATATATATATATATATATATAATTATATTTTATCCCTTATCACAAGTACATATATTTTGCCAACTCAATTATTCAAAGGTTATAGATATGTATACCTGTATTTATTAATCCACATTTGGCTATCACATATAATAATTCCCATGCCTTATTCGGCAATTTGACAATAAAATTTTTCTCTTTTTTTTTTTTTTCACTCAAACATGCACAATTTAATATAGCGATAATTCAAATTAATCCGATTACCTAAAACTTACCTCGATAGTTGTCGAATTTAGCTTCCCGGCTACTAGTAAATTTTTTTTTTCCTCGATCGAAAGCCTTTCCCCTTTTTGAACATTCAATCTAAATAATTTAAATTAAACTCAATTAAGCACATTATAACAAATTTTTGGTCCCAACACATATAAATAGGAAATTTACGATTTTGCCCCCTTTATAACACCCTTTTTACAAATTGGTCCAATTTGGACACCACACCAAATACACCAATTTTAATCACTTATACCCAAGGCCGAATATTCATTGACCTCATATAAGGCCGTGCATGTTATTTAATTCATGATTAAGACCTTCAAGAATTTTCATTTTCCAATTTAACCCTTAACAATTAATTTCACTAAAACTTTAAATGATATTCATGATAGATTAAGCCTTATCATTAATAATTTATCTACAAGCATTATTTACTATATGGATACTTCAATGGCCGAATGTAAAAGTGCCATAAACTCGAAAATTTCACCATGGGTTATGTAGTATTTAACACAACCCTTCCAAAAGTGTAAAAATAATTGAAAACTAAGCATAAAACATACCCCAATTTGAGTCCTCAAATGCCGAATCCCAAGCTCCAAAAATGGAGTTTTCTTTCTTCAAGTTTCGGCCAAGAAGATGAGCAAGAGACCTTCTCTTTCTTCTCACTTTGTTTTATTATTATAAGTGTTAAAATGATACTAACATTTTACTATTCTTTAACCACCAAACATATTATAATAGTTATAATAATTTAAAACAAAATTTCATCAAGTTGCCGTCCACCTACTAGCCTTTTGGGCAATTTGACATGCAAAACCATTTATTCAAGAAACAATTCAATTAGGCCCTTCAACTATATAAATACTATTTTAACTATTCAATCCTTTCACTTAAATTGGTCACCCGAACACACGAATTAATAAATAATAATTTAACACATACTCATCCACATAACATAAACATCAAATTAATAATATATATATTTATATATTTAACACATCAGCAAACATATTAATAGACCATATTATCGTCCACTATAAATTTCAAAAAGGTCAATTTGCAACTAGAATACTCATATCAAGAAAGACCACTCAATTTAGCCTTATTCACTCAAATTTACCAACATCTCAATACAGAACATATAAATCTAACATAAATCTTTCATAATTCATCAAAATCAAAAATTCAAGCATGAGTCTTGAAGTATTCAAGACAACGATTTCAAAAACGAAGGAATTATTGAAAACCAATTAAAAACTAACCTTTAATTTAGTTAGCAAAATGGCCGAATGTATCAAGCTCCATCATCCTTTTCTTTTATTTGTTATTCGGTGGAAGAAGGGAAGAATAAATCCCACTTTCATGTTGGTTTTATTATATATAGTTATAAATTATAAAACAATTATAATATAATCTTTAACATAATAATAATTCTTGAAAACCTGCGCATAAGGCCACATTGCTGTCCACTACACTTTAAAATGGGTATATTACCCTTTAAGGACTTTACTAAAATAAAGCCACATCCATTTAACCATAAATCAAATAAAGGCCACTTTTACCAGTGACGCGATTTAGTCCTATTTAACTAATTGAGCACCAAACAGTTAAATTTTTATGCGAAACTTTTCACACCCATTAATTTACATATAACCAACTCTAATTATAAAATTAAATTATTTCTCAAACTCGGATTCGTGGTCCCGAAACCACTGTTCCGATTAGGGTCAAATTCTGACTGTTACAACTCTCCCCCCCTTAGGGATTTTCGTCCTCGAAAATCCTACCGGAAGGTAGATTAAGGATTTGCTTTCACACAATACATATCAAATTCACACCTGGTTTCAGATTTCAATTCTCTTTAGTTTCATAATTGAAATTCTGATCTAGCTTTCGCTGTACATCCTCTCAGGAACAGATAACTCTATAATCGACACTTTATGTCTATAACCCACAAAGCCAGGGATATCATAGTTCACACTCATTCATATATATTAAATCTCAGAATGTCACACATCATGTTACTCTCGTACGATCAAACTAACTGATACTGTAAGCCACCTATAACAATGGTTATACAATCTCAGAGTTTCTCGGCATAGACACTGTATCTCGAAGCAACAATTAATCACCGAAACTTTGAATTCTACTTAAATTATCTTAACCAAGGAGAACTCATTGGGTCTTACTAGGAACGATGTCTCAACCTTATAATAAAACTTATCCTGGCTGTTAAAGAAGCATTTGAACACAGTAAAGAATCAAATATGATTTTAGTAGCGACCATTATAGAGACATAGCTTCTATAACTCTGGGGATGGTACTACTGTAGTCTCACATTTCAAGCCAGGAATTATAACCATATTAAACATAGTCATTTCTGTCATATAGAGATCTCTTGTAGACAGTCACATGGAATCATAAGAAAACTGGAATAGTGAAATTTCAACATGTGAAGCTATACAAGATATCTGAAAATTACAGCCCGTATAGAATGATATCAATTCCAATACTATCCCAAAACATGTACGGGAAGAACAATGTCATTTATAAATACTGGAATCCCCAGTAACAGAAGCAGTATAATCTTCACGTATCTTCAACAGAACAATAACCAGTAGAAACAGAACGTTAACTTCGTACCGACTTTACCGTCGACTTTTGTATCCACATAATGGAGTAAATTTTTTTTTTTTTTATTTTTTTTTATTTTAGAAAGACATAACAATGTCGAATGTAACCCAACTAGATCAACAATACCTTCATCTATTAATGTTTAGCTAACGTTCTCGTACGATAAGACTTGCTTTTCTTTTGAAATTAAACAGTCACATAAACTTCTGAGGAAAAGTGTACACCTAGAATGCCCAAAAAGAATCATAGTAACTACTCAACTATAACCATTGTATTCAACCATTAATACAATTTACTCATTATTCATCTGTCTGATTCTGTCATCCTCAAGTTAACTCGCACATAAATGTACATAATGCATACTATCACAAATAACCAATTTAATAATTACCATATACAACTTAACTTCATACAATCGAAAGTACATATATTTATATAAATAATTCCACATGTCCGATTGCACATTCATAAAATCTCCATATGGCCGAACTTATTTATATATAAATACTCATACATCCATTGAATACCCTGATGTTACAAGTAAACAACATCAAATCAATATCATTTTATCCACATATCCAAAATGTCGAATAGACAAACACATTATCTATTAACTTACTTAATCAATAAACATCACGTATAATTTGTACTTAAGTCAATATATACCTTATGGCCAAATAATTAAATTCACTTGAATAAGCTTAAGCTTGTTCATTTGCCACCATAATTCAATCATTTCGTAAGCATAAGCTCGTATTATAAGTCACCGGTATAAAATTTGCTAGGCATGAGCCTGAATCACACACCGGCATTAAGCCTGCTAGACCCAAGGTCCGATAATCATTCACCGGCAATAGGCCTGCTAGACCCGAGGTCCGATAATCATTCGCCGGCAATAAGCCTGCTAGACCCGAGGTCCGATAATCATTCACCGGCAATAAGCCTGCTAGACCCGAGGTCTGATAATCATTCACCGGCAATAAGCCTGCTAGACCCGAGGTCTGATAATCATTCACCGGCAATAAGCCTGCTAGGCATAAAGCCCGATACATTCACCAGCCCAAGGCTTGCTAGGCTCATAGCCTGAATAGTAGTACCTAAAATTTTCTCCCCTGAATCATTTCATATATCGAATCTTTGATGTATTTCAAACTCATTATACGAACACTCAATAGCACATATCACACAAATAACTTAACCGAATCAATTTTATACTTAGCTAAATTCGGCTAATTCACATATAATTACAATAATTTCAAGTTTCAGCACATGCTAATTTACGAAAATAATGTACGATAATTATTTGCTTATAATCACTTTTGTTCTTAACACATAGTTCATAAGCCAACTCTAATCACTAAGTCACTATCAAAATTCTCATATAACATCATAACCCAATTGTCATAACTCATACGCTCATATAATTATAACTTTTATCAATAACAAAAATGCCATACGCTTTGAGTCATACCTTTATGAGTGTCAACTCATCACCAATATATTTTTTTTTTTTCATCAGAGTTGGGAGTCACCACACTATCGCATTATAATTTAAGGCATGTATAGCTAGACTCACACGCGCTACAGTAGTCCTAGAATCGACTAAACCGTAAGCTCTGATACCAATCAATTGTAACACCCCTTACCCGAAACCCTTGCCGGAATCGAGTACGTGGCATTACTAGACGTGACCATTAACTCGGGGAGTAAAATTTTTAAAGCTGTCCAACTGCGTCACGCTGACTATATCGGCCATAACTCGAGTTACAAAACTCGAGATTTAGATCCGTAAATTTTCCTTGAAACTAGACTCGTATAACTATTCACCATAATTTTTCCAGAATTTTTCATGTGGCCAATTAGTACAGTTTATTCTTCAAAGTTACCCTTATTACACTGCTTGACAATTCTGACCTGTCCCTATAAAACTGCAGTTATCTGATTGCACAAATTTCCTATGATGTTCTTGTTTATACCAATGAAAAATAGACTCATTAAGGGTTATACACATATAAACCATACTTCTTAATTATTTTTGTACAATTTATGGCAATTTTCCAAAACAGAACAGTGACTGACGAATTCATTCAGAGCAGGCCTCACTAAAACTTAATTATCTCATAATTTATGAATCTTTTGCCTACTCTGTTTCTTTCATGTAAAAATAGACACAGTAAGGTTTAATTCTATACCTCATTCACCATCTAATTCAACTTATCCTATTTTTGGTGATTTTTCGAAATTACTTCACTGTTGTAATTAAAGACTGTTTCTATACTAAATATGATTTCTAGCTTATAACCGAATATACTCACATGTAATTCGTACTATCCATGCATTTTAATCATTTACGAAAGTTAGCTTGTACTTAAAACATTCACATGATATTATAACATCATCGATTTAAAAGAGTACCAATATTACCGACATTTATGACAAAAACCCAAAAAAAAAAAACATACTTAACTAAATATTTAGCCATATTCGCATGGCTGTTATATACAAGGTCAAACATTGTATGTTTTTAAAACTTTATCTAGCCTATACATGCCTTCTAAATCGCAACCAAAATTCAAAATACCAAAGGAAGGCGATAGTGTGGTCGACTCTGCTGACGTTTTCTCGAGCCCGTAGCTAGATCAAATCTATAAAATGGAACAATATTAAACACACACGGGTTAAGCTATCGTAGCTTAGTAAGTCATATGCAAATAATAACCCAATAACAATAATAATCTAATAAAACATAACCAAACCATACTTGTAAATTCAAATAATCATATGTAACTAAACATGAAATAAGTTTTTGTCCAAACAAGCATCTCTTTTCACTCGGTAGCAATAGAAATTTCATTTAACCGAACGCATACTATCATAATACGTTTATACAATTCACATTTCCTTAGTCATAATCTCGCATTCAATTGTCTTATAGACGATTGCACATAAAAACTTTGGCATGAATATAAATTTCGCATTTACATATCATATATATATATATATTTATAACATTAAACCGAATATAACCAATCATATGCTTAAACATATGGTTTCATTCACTTACTTCATAGCTTAATTTAATTCAAATATTACCTCCATGACATTGATAATTTCTTAAGGTACAAACAAGCCATACTTATGAAATTTAACTACCAAACATTTTTCCACGCCTGAATTATAACATTTCCAAACACACATTGAACATTAATATGTTTAATAACCCATAGACCTTAATTTCGCCAAATATATATATGCTTAATCCCTATAAACACGTTAAAGGTTCACATGTGAAATACCTACTAATCGAATGCACATAAATCTTTTAATATTAATATAAATTTTACAATTCAATTTATTCCTCATGTAACATTAGGCCGAATATAAGCTCAAAAAAAATCAAACATTAATATCACATATTTGTGCATTAATCCATACATGGCTTTTCATGTACACATTCACTACCATTAACGTCATTTTTAACTTGTATCACATATCAAATAATTAGCTTACCTTATTTCTAAAAAGAAAATAAATTGTTACATACCTGTTCACTTTAACTCAATTAGCGCGTTTGATTTTTCTTACCGTTGCTCCCGTAAAAATTAGCTAGGCATAGAGTATCATGTAATACACCGGCACAGAGCCTGCTAGACTTAAAGCCCGATACTATCATATTTGTGAAGCTGTTTTGCAACCAACTCGTATATCGAAACTTTTATATACTTTTAAAATAATGATCCATCTAAGCCACCCTTTTTCATACATAGTCACATATTATAAATATGAACATATACCAATACGCGCATTCGAACCAACTCTTTCTTCCTATCATCTATCATCACATATTTCATGGTCCACTATTAAATACAAATCAACTCGTAATTATTTATCCACTCCAAACATATCAAAATTTCATACATACGGCAATTAAACAATCGACCAATATCAATATTTAGTCTTATACCCTATCACGTTGGTAACATTTATATATATAAATATATATACATATACATATATATTTATACCTATTTCAACCATCCAAGATATTTATATAATAAACACCTGTTCATGATACTATCATATTCAGCAAACACATTTAAAGTCACCATACCACATTTGGCGCCATAAAATATATATATATATATATATAATTATATTATTTTATCCCTTATCACAAGTACATATATTTTGCCAACTCAATTATTCAAAGGTTATAGATATGTATACCTGTATTTATTAATCCACATTTGGCTATCACATATAATAATTCCCATGCCTTATTCGGCAATTTGACAATAAAATTTTTTCTCTTTTTTTTTTTTTTCACTCAAACATGCACAATTTAATATAGCGATAATTCAAATTAATCCGATTACCTAAAAACTTACCTCGATAGTTGTCGAATTTAGCTTCCCGACTACTAGTAAATTTTTTTTTCCTCGATCGAAAGCCTTTCCCCTTTTTTGAACATTCAATCTAAATAATTTAAATTAAACTCAATTAAGCACATTATAACAAATTTTTGGTCCCAACACATATAAATAGGAAATTTACGATTTTGCCCCCTTTATAACACCCTTTTTACAAATTGGTCCAATTTGGACACCACACCAAATACACCAATTTTAATCACTTATACCCAAGGCCGAATATTCATTGACCTCATATAAGGCCGTGCATGTTATTTAATTCATGATTAAGACCTTCAAGAATTTTCATTTTCCAATTTAACCCTTAACAATTAATTTCACTAAAACTTTAAATGAAATTCATGATAGATTAAGCCTTATCATTAATAATTTATCTACAAGCATTATTTACTATATGGATACTTCAATGGCCAAATGTAAAAGTGCCATAAACTCGAAAATTTCACCATGGGTTATGTAGTATTTAACACAACCCTTCCAAAAGTGTAAAAATAATTGAAAACTAAGCATAAAACATACCCCAATTTGAGTCCTCAAATGCCGAATCCCAAGCTCCAAAAATGGAGTTTTCTTTCTTCAAGTTTCGGCCAAGAAGATGAGCAAGAGACCTTCTCTTTCTTCTCACTTTGTTTTATTATTATAAGTGTTAAAATGATACTAACATTTTACTATTCTTTAACCACCAAACATATTATAATAGTTATAATAATTTAAAACAAAATTTCATCAAGTTGCCGTCCACCTACTAGCCTTTTGGGCAATTTGACATGCAAAACCATTTATTCAAGAAACAATTCAATTAGGCCCTTCAACTATATAAATACTATTTTAACTATTCAATCCTTTCACTTAAATTGGTCACCCGAACACACGAATTAATAAATAATAATTTAACACATACTCATCCACATAACATAAACATCAAATTAATAATATATATTTATATATTTAACACATCAGCAAACATATTAATAGACCATATTATCGTCCACTATAAATTTCAAAAAGGTCAATTTGCAACTAGAATACTCATATCAAGAAAGACCACTCAATTTAGCCTTATTCACTCAAATTTACCAACATCTCAATACAGAACATATAAATCTAACATAAATCTTTCATAATTCATCAAAATCAAAAATTCAAGCATGAGTCTTGAAGTATTCAAGACAACGATTTCAAAAACGAAGGAATTATTGAAAACCAATTAAAAACTAACCTTTAATTTAGTTAGCAAAATGGCCGAATGTATCAAGCTCCATCATCCTTTTCTTTTATTTGTTATTCGGTGGAAGAAGGGAAGAATAAATCCCACTTTCATGTTGGTTTATTATAATATAGTTATAAATTATAAAACAATTATAATATAATCTTTAACATAATAATAATTCTTGAAAACCTGCGCATAAGGCCACATTGCTGTCCACTACACTTTAAAATGGGTATATTACCCTTTAAGGACTTTACTAAAATAAAGCCACATCCATTTAACCATAAATCAAATAAAGGCCACTTTTACCAGTGACGCGATTTAGTCCTATTTAACTAATTGAGCACCAAACAGTTAAATTTTTATGCGAAACTTTTCACACCCATTAATTTACATATAACCAACTCTAATTATAAAATTAAATTATTTCTCAAACTCGGATTCGTGGTCCCGAAACCACTGTTCCGATTAGGGTCAAATTCTGACTGTTACATGGTTGCTCATGATATGATCGAGCACCTGAAAGAACTTTATCAGGGATAAGCACGGCAAGAGAGGTTTGATATCTCTAAGGCCTTATTCCAATGTAAGTTGGCTGAAGGAAGCCCAGTAGGACCGCATGTCCTTAAGATGATTGGCTATATTGAAAGCCTGTCTAAGCTTGGGTTTCCATTGAGCCAAGAGTTGGCCACTGATGTTATTTTACAATCGTTGCCGGATAGCTACAGCCAGTTTGTCCTCAATTTCAATATGAATGAAATTGACAAGACTCTACCACAATTGCTCAGTATGTTACGAACTGCTGAAGGCAACTTGAAAAAGGTTGGACCCAAGCCCATACTGATGGTCCGTAATAACAAGGGCAAGGAAAAGGCCAAAGTTCAAACAAATCCCAAGGGCAAAGGTAAGCCCAAATTTGGAAAAGGAAAGGCTGCACTGAAACCTAAAGGTGGGGTGTCTAAGGAAGGAAACTGTTTTCATTGTGGTGTGACTGGACATTGGAAACGGAACTGCCCTGCCTATCTTGAAGAAGTCAAGAAGGCTAAAGCAAGCGGAATGTCTGCTTCAGGTATTTATGTTATTGATATTAATTTATCAACTACTACTTCTTGGGTATTAGATACTGGTTGTGGTTCTCATATTTGTACTTCTGTACAGGGACTACAAAGGAGTAGGACTTTGGCTAGAGGAGATGTGGACCTACGAGTTGGAAATGGAGCAAAAGTTGCTGCATTAGCTGTGGGAACATATACTTTATCTTTGCCTAGTGGACTTGATTTATGTTTAGAGGATTGTTATTTTGTGCCCAGTTTGACTAAAACATTATTTCAATTTCTTGTTTAGACAAAATTGGTTTTGAAATAATTATTAAGAATAATTGTTGTTCATTTTATCTCAATAATGTTTTTTATGGTTCGGCACAATTGATTAATGGCCTCTATATTTTAGATCAAACGAATCCCATTTACAACATAAATACTAAAAGATCTAAATAAATGACTCAAATCAAACTTATCTTTGGCATTGTCGTTTGGGCCACATAAGTGAGAAACGCATATCCAAACTCCATAGAGATGGTCTCTTGAATTCATTTGTTTTGAACAATTTGAAGTATGTGAATCTTGCTTATTGGGAAAAATGACTAAATCTCCTTTTTCTGGAAAAGGTGAACGAGCTAGTGATTTATTGGGCCTAATACATTCTGATGTATGTGGACCAATAAATACACAGGCCAGAGGTGGATTTCACTACTTCATTACTTTCACTGATGATTCAGTAGATATGGGTATGTTTATCTCATGCGCCATAAGTCTGAGTCCCTTGAAAAGTTCAAGGAATTTAAAAATGAAGTACAAAATCAACTAGGCAAAACTATCAAGTCACTTCGATCTGATCGAGGTGGAGAGTATTTGAGCCTAGAGTTTGATGATCTTTTGAAAGAATGTGGGATTGTCTCACAACTTACTCCTCCTGGGACTCCTCAATGGAATGGAGTATCTGAGAGAAGAAATCGAACTTTGTTAGACATGGTTCGATCCATGATGAGTCATGCTGATCTACCGACTTCCTTTTGGGGACATGCACTTGAGACTGCTGCCTTCACACTAAATCGTGTTCCATCTAAATCGGTTCAAAAGACGCCATATGAGATGTGGACTGGGAAACGTCCTAGTATGTCCTTTATGAAAATTTGGGGTTGTGAAGCTTATGTTAAACGTCAGACGTCTACTAAGCTTGAACCCAAATCTGAAAGGTGTATTTTTGTGGGGTATCCAAAAGAAACCAAAGGATATTATTTTTTTAATCCCACTGAGAACAAAATTTTTGTTGCTCGGACTGGTATCTTCTTAGAGAAAGAATTTACTTCTAGAAAAGGAAGTGGGAGAAAGATTGAACTTGAAGAAATTCAAGAATCACAAGATACCACTGAACCAGAGATTGAACAAAACCAAATTCCACAAGAAATTGAGGAACAAACAACTACTATAGAAACACAACCACCGCGTAGATCTTTAAGAGAACGCCGTGCACCTGAGAGATATGGATTTCTCATTACAACGCATGGTGACGTTCTTCTTATAGATCAAGATGAGCCTAGGACTTATCAAGAAGCGGTGACGAGCCCAGACTCTGAGAAATGGCTTGAGGCCATGAGATCTGAGATGGATTCCATGTATGAAAACCAAGTATGGACTTTGATTGACCCACCCGAAGGGGTTAAACCTATAGGGTGCAAATGGGTTTTCAAAAAGAAAATAGACATGGATGGTAATGTACAAACATACAAAGGGTGATTAGTCGCTAAAGGTTTTCACCAAATTCATGGTGTTGACTATGATGAAACCTTTTCTCCTGTAGCTATGTTTAAATCCATCAGGATCTTGCTCGCCATAGCTGCATTTCATGATTATGAAATCTGGCAGATAGACGTCAAAACAGCTTTCCTTAACGGGAAACTTGAAGAGGATGTGTATATGACACAACCTGAAGGTTTTGTAAATCCAAAGGATGCTAGAAAGATATGTAAGCTACAAAGATCCATTTATGGATTAAAGCAAGCTTCTCGAAGTTGGAATATTCGTTTTAACGATGCAATCAAAGAGTTTGGTTTTATCAAAAATGAAGATGAACCATGTGTTTACAAGAAAGTTAGTGGGAGCACTATCACATTCTTGGTACTATATGTGGATGACATACTTATCATGGGAAATGACATACCTACCTTGCAGTCTATTAAGACTTGGTTAAGAAGTTGTTTTTCTATGAAGGACTTGGGCGAAGCCACTTATATCTTAGGAGTCAAGATCTATAGAGATAGATCAAGACGACTACTAGGTCTAAGCCAAAGTACATACATAGATATAGTACTGAAAAGGTTCAGTATGGAAGAATCTAAAAGAGGATTCCTACCTATGAGACATGGTATTTCACTCTCGAAGGAAATGTGTCCTTCAACTCCACAAGAGAGAGAACGTATGAGTAAAATTCCATATGCTTCCGCTATTGGATCTATCATGTATGCTATGTTATGTACCCGTCCAGATGTCTCGTATGCCTTAAGTATGACGAGCAGGTATCAAGTAGATCCCGGTGAAGGTCACTAGACCATAGTCAAGAGTATCCTTAAGTACTTAAGAAGAACTAAGGATACGTTCCTATTATATGGAGGTGAGGAAGAGTTAAGTGTAAAAGGTTACACTGATGCCAGCTTCCAAATCGACAAGGATGATTCTCGATCGCAATCAGGTTTTGTGTTTTGCCTTAATGGTGGTGCTGTGAGCTGGAAGAGTTCAAAGCAAAGTACAGTAGCCGATTCTACAACAGAGGCCGAGTATATTGCAGCCAGTGAGGCAGCAAAAGAAGCAGTTTGGATCAAGAAGTTCATTACTGGACTAGGGGTTGTGCCTAGCATATCAGATGCTATAGAACTCCGATGTGATAATAATGGAGTTATTGCACAAGCTAAAGAACCCAGATCTCACCAGCGATCCAAACATATACTTAGACGCTACCATCTTATTCGAGAGATTATCGATCGAGGGGATGTAGAGATATGCAGAGTACCTTCAGATGATAACATCGCTGATCCCCTGACCAAGCCTCTGACACAGCAGAAGCATGGTCGTCACACTAAGTCATTTGGTATTAGATATATGAGTGATTGGTCTTAGTGCTAGTGGGAGATTGTAAGAGTATGCCCAAAGATCAATCATGAGATGGTTGTAATAACATACTTAATTTACCATGTTTATTAATATAAAGCGTTGTCATTATTATTTCAGTTTTTCTTTCTGTGTGTATAGATAAACTGTTTTATAATAATGTCCTGAGAATAATATGATTATTCTTAAAAGATCCTTAGTCGAGTATTATTGTTGACTAGGACAATAATAATGCATTAAGACTAACATGTAGTTGATTGATGATAAAGAGTTGTCATTGATATGGAGTGTCAAAATCAATGCATGAATATGTGTGTTAGAGAACAACATATTGGATTGACCCGCTATGAGTATGTTTCTTGGATTATTATGTAATTGTCACAACATTACTCATAGTGATTAATATGTATATGATCCTCAGACTTGAGATCATTATTATCCCAGCATCGTGAGTTGTATATTTTGATACAGTCAAACGTACATCGTAACAGGTTGTTCTATAAAGGCTGATGTTGGATATACCACAATCTATGTAGAGGGATATGGTTGATCAATAAAGGATAAGTCCCTCCTACATAATAGGAGTAATATCTTAGGCCACTTGATTGAGTGAGACTAGAAATGCATGGCCATGCTCAAATAAGTTGATATGAGATGTCATACTAATTTGTATATCATAGTCTACTCAAGATATCAAGAAACATGGGATGGACTATGCAAGTGTGACTATCCCATGACTTGTATCCATTCCAGAGATAAAGGACTTAAGGATTAATGCATGAAAGGTTAATCACGAAAGGTTATGTCGAATCATGACTTCTTGTAACTTAGGTAGCAATGATGCATTGCTAGATGCCACTCATTGTCTGTGACAATAGAATCGTTCTAGTATTACTGCTAACGTTGCAAGAACCTACAGGGTCACACCCTATGGTTGAAATGAACGGAATAAAATATAGTTGGTATTGTGCTTGGTTGTCACATAAATTAAATTAATTAAAGAATTAATTTAATTGGGCAATCAAATATTGAACATATTATATGTACAAGGATGTTGTACACATAATGATAACATAATTTTATTAATATATGAATTTGATTCATATATAAATTTAAATAAATATAGTTTACCGGAATCCTTATTATAATTAATGTAATTATAATTTTCAGATATAATTAATGCAATTGTAATTTTCGGTTAAAAACTTTTTTGTATTTATTTAATCTTGTAATACATTCAAGAGATACCAATTATAAAAGGCCCAATTAAGAGGATACCTATTATAAAAGGCCCAATGAGAAAGGCACCCATTATAAAAGGTATTAAAAGGAGACAAAACTCAATATGAAAACCCTAAGTGATTGCTTGTTAGGTCTAGCAGCCGTCAAGCAAATAAGCCTCCAAAACAGTTTTGGAGATTTCTTCCGTTCATAGTCAAACCGGGTGGATTACGTAGAGGCCGACATCGGAAAAGGTTAAGGCTTGATTCGACAGTAGATCAAAACTCTTGTTGCCAAGGCGTCGCTGTCAACTCAGATTGAAGTTTTGGTAATTTCGAAACCTTTATTTCACCCCGATTCGTTCCTCACACATGGATCCATGATTTGGATCACCGAATCTAATTTTATTCTGCTGCGCCATGGGGTACCGGCGTTCCAACACTTACAATATAAACAAATATGTTACCTTAATCATTTAACAAATACATAAATTAATATAATTTATGAAACAATTTCACCTATCATGGCATCCAAAAGCAACATCAATCAAGTGAGGTTTAAACCAAATCCACATGTAAAAACTCAAATGGTGAAACACCATATTCAACTTAAAATATAACATGAATTCGTAATCTAATTTATCACCTTGCTCACATTCACCAAGATTCAAACAACATATAAGGTTTTGAGCTCAATCACATATACAACCACAATTTTCCACATTTTCATTTTAAACCAACTAATACCTCATATTCAACTCATATGTATAACTTAACCAACAATCAATGGCATAAAATCACTTTTTATTCACAATATTACTGGACGAAATTTCATAAAAGACCTCCATATACATGTGAAAGTAATAGTGTCTAGTCACTCATTAAGGTTGAACCTACAAGAATCATTTTCCTGGCTAGGGCTTATTATTACCATATTCTCTAGTCCACAACATATACAGGAGCTGGGAACATAAACATGTATTCTCAAGTCTGCAACATATGCAAGAGTTGGGAACTTGAATTTGTATTCTCTAGTTTGCAACGTATACAAGAACTGGGAACCTGAATCCATATTCTCTACTCAACCTCAATTCCTTGAGCTTGTCAAGTTGAAGCATCCTTCTCTCTTCAACTTGTTTCAACTCTAGGTTAAGTTGTTTCAAAGCCCAGTGGGCTCTATTTTCAACCTCTAACGGTAGATGAAAAGATTTTTTGAAGACCAACCAATAAGGAGTCATCACTAAAGGTGTTTTGAAAGCTGCCCGATAGGCCTACAGAGCATCATCAAGCCTTTGGGACCAATCCCTTCTATTTGGTTGTACCACCTTCTTGAGTATCGCTTTGATTTCTTGATTCACCAACTTGGCCTACCTGTTTGTTTGCGGATGATAGGCAGTAGCCACATTATGTTTTACATTGTTTTTGTCAAGAAACCACTTAAGCCACTTATTCAAAAAGTGAGATCCTTCATCGCTAACTATAGCTTTAAGGGTCCCAAACCCTGTAAATATGTGCTTATGTAGGAATCACATGACTACTTTGGAATCATTCATCGGATATGCCTCGGCTTCTATCCATTTGGATACAAAGTCTACAACCACTAGGATATAACTGTTACCATAAGAAGAAGGAAATGAACCTAAAAAGTCAATACCCCAAAGGTTAAATAATCTTACCTCAACTATGTTCGTCAGTGGCATCTCGTTCCTTCTTAATGTGTTTTCAACATGCTGGCATCAAATGTATCTTTTTACATATTTGTATGTGTCCTTGAATAAAGTCAGCCAGAAAAATCCAGCTTGTAAAACCTTTGTTGTGGTGCGAGAACCTTCAAAATGTCCCACACTTGGGGATGAATGGTAGTAATACAAGATCTCAACTACCTCACTTTTGTCTACTCGCTTCCTGATTATATGATTTGCATATTGCTTAAACAAGATAGGCTCCTCTCAGAAGTAATATCATATCTCATGAAGGAATTTTTTCCTTTGTTGGTATGTCATTCCGGAAGGAATCATTCCACATGCTAAATCATTTTCATAATCAACAAACCAATGAGTTTCATGGACTTGACTTACCTCAAAGATATGCTCATCCAAGAAATTCTCATTAATAGGGACAAAAGAGTGAGTTACCTCATGTTTTTCCAACCTTGACAGATGGTCTGCCACTTGGTTCTTGACTATTTTCCTGTCTTGGATTTCAAGGTCGAAATCTTAAAGGAAAATTGCCCATCTAATAAACCTTGAGTTAGTATCTATCTTCATAAGTAAGTACTTAATGACTGAATGATCTATGAAAACCGTCACTTTAGTGCCTATAAGATAATAACAGAACTTGTCAAAAGCAAAAACTATAGCAAAAATTTATTTTTCAGTTAACATATAATTGAGTTGGGCTCCTGTCAAAGTTCTTCTTGCATAGTAGATTAGATGAAATATTTTGTTTCTCCATTGCCCCATCATAGCTCCTACAACAAAATTGCTAGCATCGCACTTAGCTCGAAAGGAGAGTTCTAGTCTGGTGTGACGATATCAATGCTGAGACTAACCATTTTTTCAACTCTTCAAAAGCTCCCAAGCATGACTCACTGAAGTCAAATATTGTGTCTTTTTTTCTAGTAACATACACAAGGTCTTGGAAATCTTCGAAAAGTCCTTGATAAACCTCTGATAAAAACCAGCATGTCCCAAGAAACTTCTCATGCCTTTAACGATGACTAGGGTTGGCAACTTCTCAATTAGACCCACTTTTGCTTTGTTGACTTCAATAACTCTTTTGGATATTCGATGAACTAAGACAATGCCTTCCTTAACCATGAAGCGTCCCTTCTTTTGGTTAAGGACAGGGTTCGTCTCCTCACATCTTTTAAGTACCTTAGCTAAATTGGTTAGGTAATTATGAATCTCCAAAAATAGAGAAATCATCCATAAAAACTTCTACAAAATTTTCAACGATATTAGTAAATATCGCCATTGTGCATCTTTGGATAGTCGCAGGTGCATTACATAAATCGAAAGGCATACGTCTAAAGGCAAACATACTGTACGAGCAAGTGAAAGTTGTCTTATGGTAGCCCTCAAAGGCTACAACTATCTGGTTGTATCCCGAGTACCCATCTAGAAAGCAATAATACTCCCTACCCACAAGTTGGTCCAACATCTAGTCTATAAATGATAGTGGAAAATGGTCATTTCGGGTTGCCTTGTTCAACCTTTTGTAATCTATGCATATTCTCTAATTCGTTACTCTCTTTTTCGGAATCAGTTCATTATTCTCATTCTCCACAATCGTGATTCCATGCTTCTTTAGTACACACTATACTAAACTCACCCATGAACTATCAGAGATGGGGTAAATGACTCCTACATCTAACCACTTGATTATTTCTTTTCAGTTTACCTCCTTCATGATTGGATTGTGCCTCCTCTACCCATAAATTATGACCTTTCCACCATCCTCTAGTAAAATCTTATGCATACAAAAGGATGGAATTATTTCTCATATGTTAGCTATAGTCCAACCGATCGCCTTCTTGAATTTTTTCAACACTTCAATCAGCTTTCTTTCTTGGCTTTTGGTTAGCTTTATTGAAATAATCACAGCCAAAGTAGAGGACTTACCTAAATAAATGTATTTTAAATGAGAAGGTAATACCTTGAGTTCCAATTGAGGTGGTTCATCGATTGATGCTTTAGGTTGTGTGTGTTCTTGGGACTTTAGCTCCAATGATTCAAACTTGGTTTGTGGTACATAACCCTTTGAGTTGGCTTTCACCAAAGCCATATGTTCCTTACCTTCTTCGTTTGGTGGGTCAGACCCTAAGACATGCTCTAACGGGTCATTTAAAGAATTAAACTCCTATTCTGTAGAGATTAAGGCCTCTAAATCTAACATCATTGAACACTCTTCAATTAGATCAGGTAATTTCATAGCCTTAAAAACATTAAAAGTGACTTGATCATCCTAAACTTGCATCGTGAGTTCACCTTTTTGCATGTTAATTAGTGTTCTCCCAGTCACCAATAAAGGTCTTCCCAGGATGATTGGCACCTCATTTTTTACTTCAAAATCTAAGATAATAAAGTGACCAGGAAAAATGAACTTATCTACACATATCATAACATCCTCAATCTTTCCTTTCAGATGTGCTAAAGATCGATCTGCCAGTTTAAGTGTTACAATTGTTGGTCTAACCTATACCCAACTTTCTAATGATAGATATGGGCATCAAGTTGATGCTCGCTCTTAGATTAAATAGGCTTTTACTGCAATAAGATTCTTCGATATTGTAGGGTATGGTAAAGCACCCTGGATCTTTCATTTTCAAGGGTAACTTATTCTGTACGAATGCACTATACTCTCTCATCAATGCTACAGTCTCAAATTCTCTGAGTCTCCTCTTCTTGGACAGAATGTCCTTGATGAACTTGACAATTTGACATTTTTTCTAAGGCTTCTACCAATGGGATATTGGTATGAAGTTTCTTAAGAACATAAAAGAATTTCTTGAATTGTTCCTCTTTCTTTTGTTCCTTAAACCTTTGCGGATATAGAGGTGATGTAACATTAGATTGAATTGGACAACTCCTTTGAGGAATTGTTTTTACATGTAAAACATGTGTTAACTTATCAGAATTGACTAAGTTAGGATCTATCTCTTTGGATTTTTTAACATTCAAATTTTATGGAGCGGAGATTCCAACTTGCGGTTAAACTTCCTCTTTGTCAGCGGGCCCATCTTCAACCTCAACCACCTTAGGTTTCCAAGCTTTTCCACTTCGTAACGTGAATGCCTTGCAATGTTCCACTAGGAAAAGCTCTCACTAGGAAAAGCTCCTTGTGGTAGGTTGTGAAGTTTGGTAGTCAACTAGCCCATTTGGTTTTCCAAATTATTTAGTGTGGTGACTTGGCTTTGAATCAAGGCATCATTCTTAGCTTTGTATGCCTTCAGCAAATTCTCCAAACTATTAGATGTTTCAACTTGTGAAAGCTTTTAAACTTGTTGGTTAAATCCCAATGGTTGGTTTGACCTTGGTTGTGTGTAGGTGTTATTAGCTTTGGCTCCTTGATTACTCCAAGAAAGGTTCGGGTGGTTCCACTATGAAGGGTTGTAAAAGTTGGACTGTGCTCTTTGGCCACTATTGTTTTGGTTTTGATTTCTGTAACGCATAGGTTTGTGCAAGTGTACATAGTCGTTATCAAGTAATAAGTAAATATCGAGTTATCGTCTCCACAGGGATTGTATTTGTGTTAAATCACTTAATTCTAAAATTATACTAACAACTTGGTACATAAAAACACAATATGGTTGAGAAGGGATGATTAAAATTAAATATGTTAAACTAAATGCAATGATCCCTAATGCAAATTATCCTAAGTATGCAAACTATATGAATGAAATAGATTTTAGCAAAATTAAACCCAATTTGCAACAATTATAACATAAATAAACTAGGACAATTACTTTAATTAAACTCAATTTGTTATCAACATGCTTAATAACATTCGGAAAAGCATTCCATGGCAACTCGATCTTTCATGAGTTTGGAAACCACATTAGGTCCTTTCAGAATCCTTTACTCAGTAAATACACATTTTATTGATCCTTAATTACTAAGGGTTTCTTAGCATTCATGTGAGGCAACAGGGACGTGTGAGGTTTGAAATAGTTTAATCACACAAATCTAAAAACTATGCAGATAACAGAGCTTGGTCAGAGTTGTTATGCAACCTGCAATTTAATCGAGTTAGGATCTAAATTGAGCATGCACATTTCAATTATGTGTCCACTAGCCACCGTCTGGTCAGGACCGCTTAGCTAATTCAGGTGCATTTCAATCACGTGTGAACGAAATAGACTTTATTTTAACTGAAAACATGATCGATTGAGGCACAAACATTATAAGCATGAATCAAATAAATATTATTTAATCAAAGCAATCATTCTAGTTTAAATAAGATTAAGCTAACATTGTTGTAAACAAAAACAAATACCACATAGCAAATATTTTCAGATTAAATAAAAAAAAAGAAAGATTAAACCCAAATCAAAGTGGCTATCACCCAAGACTCTGACTGATTAGGCTCCTTCACTCCTTTTCTTTGCTCCTTTGTTGATGGCTCTCCAAGGTGGCCGACCAAGGGCTTTTTAAGAGGCTTAATTGTTAAAATCGCTATGAATAGATGGTGCTAGGCGTGGGGAATGGAAAATGCTGAAAAGAATTGAGAGAGAAGAGAATGATGAGGGATGAGGGACGAGGGATGAGGGATGATGAATGAATGAATGAGGGGGTCTTATTTATAGGTAAGGAAAGGGGGGTAGTTTGCTAAAAATAGGAGGTTCCATCTCTTCAAGCATCTTCAAAGGGTGGACGGCCATGAATTGAGGAAATTGAGCTGATTTTTGCTTGATTTTTGCTCAATTTAAGTGCCACAACAACTCAAGACTGAGACTTGGTCAAGTGCAAATCTTCAGGCAAATCTCTAATTTTTTTCAACATTGTAAGGACCTTTTGCAATTAAACCAAAAAGTGGTTTATGTGTACAACCAAGTGTAGCCAAAAATTGGGCTAACTTGATCTCCAATTTGGGCGCTTTTGTAATCCAACAAAGCTATCAGACTTATCCAAAATAAATCAATAAATTAGACGACCAAAGAATAAAATTTATCCAATTTAAATAATTAATTATAACCCAAATTATTAATGAAATATCTAAAAATAAATATTTAAATATAATTTTATATTTTATTATTTAACTTAATCATGAATGGCCACTTCATGTCTTAAAAATATAATATGCTCAATTTAATATAAAATAAGCCATTTTATGCATGAAAACTATATAATAAAGCATAAAATCACATTTTAATAATTTCTATGTCCTAATTTCATATTTTCACATATTTCATTAATTTAAAACACAATTACTTAATTTTAACAACAAATTTAAGTAAAAAAGGTGATAAATTATATAGGAAAAATCCTATATATTTTTCCGTTTACACACCCCCAAACTTAAATCATTGCTCGTCCCGAGTAATGGTTATGCACAACAAAAGGTCTTGTCAAGGCAAAATTGCTAATTGTGTAAGCATCATCAATCTTTGTACCATACTTATGCATTAATAAGTTTATGCTCACAGATCTTCTTTATTAACAAGTAATTCATATGCAAGCACTTAAAGAATTTTATTCTAAGTTTCAAAATATTCCAACTTGAATCATAGTTTTTATGCATGTCACAACCACAGATAACATTCTTCATTCAACATAATTTCTTATCAATCAAACAAACAATCATAAGGCTCATTTATGAACTTCATATGTTGAACTCAGTACTTCCTCTCCACTAATTTAGGTTAATAAGCATCAAATCAATAGGTCTTTTTTAAGGTTGTAATGGGGCTCGGTTAAAGGTAGGGATTTTAAGAGATGGGACATTTCGATTTCAAAATCTTAACCTTTAACTCTTTAAGTGAACCTTTGGAACACCCCCAAACTTATTTTAAATTCAAGCTCATACATTTTTCCTTTTTGGAGACTGAGCAAACTTTTCTTCGCTCTCTTTTTGTCTCTCTTTTTTTTTATTTTTTTTATTTTTTTTAGCATGAGCACATACATCTTTTTGAAAATTTCCTCAAATGTTGAATACCAAGACAACTTTAGTTAAGATGGGTGCATAAAATTAGGATAACTTTAAAAGATGGTAATTGGCTTATAATGTGGATTCATTGCAATAAACAAGCCTTTAAGCTCAAAATTATAGTTTCAAGGGTCTAATATCGTAAGGTTGGCTTGAAAAGGCTCAAATGATCCAAAGAAATAGTGCCTATATCATTTTAGATTTTTATGTCTCCTCGAATTTCGCCTCAAGAAAGTTACTAAGTCAATTCTAAAGATATAAACCTTCATGCATATCTAGTATCAAGAGAAACTAAGTTTTCATGGCAAACATTACTAAGGCTAAGATCATACAAGCATTCCATTCTTCATGATAACATACTTTCACTCAAATATAATCATCATTCATACTTGCATACAAACTATCTTATTAACAAAAAATGTCTCTAAACATTCATTTATTAAAACATACTTATGAAAGAAATGATTGAAACATATTTGAAAATTTAAAAATTTGAGCAATTTATTTGCCTTACCCCCTTTTAAAAGAAGCAATGTTCTCATTGCAAGAACAAAGTAATGAATGAAAACTGAACACCAGGTAGGGCTGTAAAGAAAGAGAGGTGAGTCATTAAGACTGTTTAAATACCAAGTCTTTCCTAATAACCCAATCCTTGACATGTTCATTCCCATTGCCACATTACTTAGTCTTTTTCTTTCTAAAGAAGTGTTAAGTTTATTCATGCTTGCTATGTTTTATTCTCTAGAAATTAAATCCTAATTACAAAAGAAATAAATTCCTAAAGACCTAAAAATAATTAAATAAATAATAAGACATGAATCCCCCTTTTAATTTTCTGACTTATTCCCTTTGTCTTTTCCAGCTTCATCTCCGCTTGCATAGTCAGTACCTTCCATCCATGTCTCAAAGATAGCATCTGGGAACTTAGGAACAAAATTATTAGAGATATTCTTAAAAGTATTTTGAATTGAGTCATGTCTAATTTTTGCATATTTCCAGTAAGTTTGTTGTTGATTGTGCATGAACTTGCACATATCCATCAAAATTGACAACTCTGATTTATTTGAAGCACTTGCAGAAGTCGGCATAGGAGTTGCAAATTCAGGTTCAACACTTAGCTTGACTGGTTCTTCTTCTGGCTCAACCCTTGGTTTAGGGGTTGCAGATCCTTCAACTGGTTTAGGACTGTTCGGTTCCTTGTCAGATTCTTATTCTTCAGTGTTTGTAATAGAATTAGCTTCAGTTCCAGTTTCATTTGTTGACTCCTCGGTATCTGGCTCAGTTGGCTCTTCTTGCTCGCCTTGATTCAGCTCGTGTACCTTCTGTACTAACCTTTCAAGATCATGATTTGTAATGCACCCTTGAACATATTGCCCCTTTAGATTTGCTTGTGTTTTAACATGGGCCCTTAAGCAAAGTGAAGTGATTAATGATGGGAAATAAGCACTTCCTGTCTTCTTTTTAGCACAATCATGAATCCCCTTGAGAATAATTTTCCTAATTAATGGACTTTTTTGTCAAAATTGCATATAACAAGAGCATTCGTTCCATCGAGATGGTGGAACTATGTGAGATAGGCATAAAACTGTAGCGAACGAAATAAAACCATACCTTCGGTACTGGTTTTAGGTATTCCCTTCGATAAGAATGGCTCCCATACTTTCTTATAATCCATTGGGATCCTGAATTTTTCACAACATCAAGCACTTGTTGAAGAAAATCCCAATTGATATTGTTCATCATAGGGTAGTACTCATCTTCTTCAACATCAGGTAAGTTAAACAAGTCATTGATGGACATAGAAGTAAGAGGTACCTTTTTCTTCCGAATGATGACTTCAGTAATATCTTGCATAGTCAAACTAGCATAGAATTCTCGAACTAGTTCATCATTGGGAAGTGAACGAGCATTACAAAATTGTTCCCACTTGATAGCATTGATTTTCTTTCTAATCGGTATAGGAACAACCATCAAATCATTATTCTTCAAGTTAAAACCTTTTTCCAGCATCATAGGTTAATGCTTGAAGATTGAATCAAATCTCTCTTTCACTTCTTCATTGATCAAATTCAAGTTTTCAGGAGTAGTCTTTGAAGATCTGGTTCTTTTGCGAGACATGGTATCTTTTCCCAAAAATTTGGCAAAATTTCTGCACAAGGGAGAAAAGAGAAATTGGCAAGGTGGGTAAGGATTTGCTATGATGAAATTCTTGCGATGGCAAGGATGGTGCGGCGGCAAAGTACGGATTTCCCCCCCTTTTTTCGTTGTCTTGGGCCTTAAACTCAGATTGAACTTAGAAGCTTACTCAAGAAAAAAAACTGATTAGTACTTGGGCCAAATTTGACCCCCTTTATTAACAAAAATTTAAAATTTAAACAACACAAATGAAACTTAAAAATTTTAAATCTTAATTAGAAAATTTCTTCTTAACAAATTACATTAAATTAATTCCTAGGAAAGGTTGGAGGGGTCACAGCGGTCTCGCTTAAGTTCCAATCTCCTTGGGCAGAATTAATTAAATGTAATAAGTTAAGAAAATAAGTTCTAATTATTTATTTATTTACAAAACAAGTTCATGAAAAATCAAGGGTCTGTTAATTTGAACAAGGATTCAACTCGCTCAACTTTACCATCCCAGTAGTGTTTGAAACGTTGAACATCAACTTTAAATGCACCTCCGTAGTTGTTGTATAATTCAATAGCTCCATAAAGATAAACTCAGTAGATGGTATAGGGTCCTTTCCATCGGGATTTAAGCTTCCCAGGAAATAACTTCAACCTTGAATTAAACAACAAAACCTTCTAACCTTCTTTAAACTCGCAAGGTTGTATATGAATATCATGCCATCTTTTTTATCTTTCTTTACACATTTTGACATTCTCATAGGAAAGCAACCTCAGCTCTTCCAACTCATCAAGTTGTAACATCCTTCTCTCACCGGCTTGCTTAAGATCAAATTTTAACTGCTTCAAAGCCCATTAAGCTCTATTCTCCAACTCTAATGGCAAATGACATGACTTTCCAAAGACTAACCGTTAAGGAGTCATTCCTAACGGTGTCTTAAATGCTGTTCGATAGGCCCATAATACATCATTGAGCCTTCGAGACCAATCTTTTTTGCTAGGGCGTACTACCTTTTCAAGGATACCTTTGATTTCACGGTTCACTCTCTCAACTTGCCCATTGGACTGGGGGTGATAGGCAGTAGCAATCTTGTGCTTCACATCATATTTTTCAAGCAACCACTTAAGCCATTTGTTCACAAAGTGAGAACCTTCGTCACTAATAATAACTATTGGTGTCCCAAATCGTGTAAACACATGCTTATGTAGGAATCGCATGACTACCTTAGCATCATTTGTAGGGTATGCTTCAGCTTCAACCCACTTGGATACATAGTGCATAGCAACTAAGATGTATTTGTTCCCATACGAAGAAAGAAACGGGCCTAAGAAATCAATGCCACATACATCGAACAATTCAATATCCAAAATGTTTTTCAAGTGCATCTCATTCCTCCTTGATATATTTCTGGTCCTTTGGCATTTATCATAGTTCTTCACATAAGCATAGGCATCTTTAAATAGTGTAGGCCAAAAGAAACCTGCTTGCAAAATCTTTGTTGCAATACATGAACCACCAAAGTCTCCCCCACTTGGAGATGAATGGTAATGATACAAGACCTTAGCAATCTCACTTTCAGCTACACACTTTCGGATTATATTTTCTGCACACTGTTTAAACAAAAATGGATCCTCCCAAAAATAATACCGACTATTATGAAATAATTTTTTCCTTTGTTGGCATGTCATTTCTCAAAGAATTATTCCACATGCAAGATAATTGGCAAAATCAGCAAACCAAGGTGTTTCATGAATTCGACTTACCTCAAATAAGTGTTCATCTAGGGAATTCTCGTTGATAGGGACACATGATCGAGTTACCTCATATTGCTCTAACCTCGAAAGATGGTCAGCTATTTGATGTTCAACACCTTTTCTGTCTTGGATCTCAAGGTCAAATTCTTGGAGTAAAAGTATCCAACGAATTAGCCTCGGTTTCACATCTTTCTTCATGAGCAAGTATTTAATGGCCGCATGGTCAGTAAATACTGTAACTTTGGTACTTATAAGATATGAGCGGAATTTGCAAAAGCAAAAACTATAGCAAAGAGTTCCTTTTCAATTACAGTATAATTGAGTTGGGCTCCCGTCAAAGTTTTACTTCCATAGTAAATAGGGTGAAACACTTTGTTTCTTCTTTGACCCATCACAGCTCCAACGACATCATCACTTGCATCGCACATCAACTCAAAAGGTGGGCTCCAATCATGTGTAATGATTACTGAGGCTGAGATTAATCGTTTTTTAGATCTTTAAAAGCTTTCAAACATGCTTTGTTGAAATCAAACACTGTATCTTTCTCTAACAAAAAGCACAATAGTTTAGAAATTTTTGAGAAATCTTTGATAAACCTTCGGTAAAAACCGGCATGGCCTAAGAAACTTCTGACTCCTTTCACATTAATTGGGGCTGATAATCTTTCAATTACGTCCACCATTGCTTTATCGACTTCAATTCCTCTCTTTGAGAATTTATGCCTTAAGACAATCCCTTCCTTAACCGTAAATTGGCATTTTTCCCAGTTAAGGACAAGATTCGTCTCTTTGCATCTATTCAGTACCTTATCCAAATTACTCAAAAAAATATCATAAGTGTTACCAAAAATAGAAAAATCATCCATGAAAACATCAACAAAATTTTCAACCATATTAGTGAATATTGCCATCATGCATCGTTGATATGTTGCAAGTGCATTGCATAAACCAAAAGGCATTCGCCTAAAAGTAAACGTACCGTCTGGACAAGTAAAGGTTGTTTTATGTTGGTCCTTCAGGGCTACAACTATTTGGTTATATCCCAAATAGCCATCTAAAAAACAGTAGAATTCATTACCTTCCAGTTGATCTAGCATCTGATCCATAAAAGGCAATGAAAAATGGTCCTTCTGAGTGGCTTTATTCAACTTTCTGTAATCAATACAAATTCTCCAACCAGTAACAGTTCTCGTTGGAATCAACTTGCTACGCTCATTTTCAAAAATCGTGATTCCACCTTTTTTCGGCACACACTGCACCGGACTTACCCACGAACTATCTGAAATAGGATAGATGATTCCTCCATCTAACCGTTTGATCAGTTCCTTTCTCACAACTTCTTTCATAATAGGATTGATCCTCCTTTCCCTATCAATTCGAGCTCTTTCTCCTTATTCTAAAATAATTTTATGCATGCAAAAAGAAGGGCTTATACCTCGAATATCAACTATGGTCCAACTAATTGCTTTCTTAAATTTCTTTAGAATAACAATTAGTTGCCTCTTGATCTTTTGTCAGTTCTGCTGAAATAATCACAAGTAAAGTGGAACAGTCACCTAAATAAACGTATTTCAAATGGGAAGGAAGTACCTTTAGTTCGAGTTTTGGTGGATTTCCAATTGACAACTTGGGTTGCACAAATTCTCTGACTTCTAACTGCAACGGTTCAAACCTTGTGGATTGAATAAAATTTCTCAGATTGGCTTCCATGAAAGCCATGTTTTCTTCACCTTCTTCATCCTCCAAAGGGTCAAGATCTAAGGCTTTTTCCAGTGGATCTTCTTCAAAATTGCTTTCCATAGAAACCAAGGTTTCTATCTCTTCCATTACTGAATACTCTTTTGCCAGATCGGGAAATTTCATCACTTTAAGAATGTTAAAGGTTACCTGATCGTCTTAAACTCGCATGGTGAGTTCACCTTTCTACACATCAATTAGAGTTCTTCCCGTGGCTAAGAAAGGTTTCCCAAGGATGATCGACTCTTCCTTATCTGCTTCAAAATTGAAGACAATGAAATCAGCAGGAAAAATAAATTTATCGACTCTTACCAAAACATCCTCGATCTTTCCCTCGGGATATGCTAAAGATCGATCCGCTAGCTGAAGCATCACAATTGTAGGTCTTACTTCACCTATCCCTAGTATCTTCAAAATAGACTTAGGCATCAAGTTGATACTCCCTCCTAAATCGCACAAAGCTTTACCACAGTAAGATTCACCAATGTTACAGGGTATAGTTGTAACAGCCCGATTTAGGGCCTAGTTGGAATAGTGGTGCGAGACCACAGATCCGAAGTAGAAATATATGTTTTAATGATTTTTATAAGGCTTATGAGATGCTTTCATGATTGTGTGAAGATTTCATGAAGAAATTCCATTAATTAGTGAATAAATTGTCCATTAGGACTAAATTGCAATGACTAGAACATATGAGATTCTAGAAGACTTAAGTATGGAGTGGAATTATAAAAATTACTAGAGGTCCTTATTTAGCAATTAAGCCATTATGTATTAAGATGGAAAAAATGGACATGGGAAGGAAAAATCTCAAGAAAGGATCATTAAGGACATTTTTGTCATTTAGTTAATAAAAGAATTAAAAGGGAAAATAAGTCAAAAATGGTGTCCATCTTCCTTCCCCTTGGCCGAAAATCACTAGGGTTTCTTCAATCTTCAAGCTTGATAGTATGTGCATCCTAGCCCCTGAAACACCCCAAACCTGGCCCACGAGCTTTGACCAGATTTGGTATGTTCCTCAAGAAAACCGGTTCAAATTCTTTTGCTTCTTAGGAAAAACTTGTGCGATTTTTAAAAAAAATATTGTTTTGGGTTGGGCTTGAGTTGAAAACGAATTCGATTTTTATATTGAAAACCCTTTTTAATTTTTAAGTGATAAAACGTATAGAGTATATTCAAAAAATAAATTACTTAATCTCTAACTTAATAAAAATTTGTAAACATAATCAAAAAATAAGACAGAAATAAAATAGTTCACTATGGCCTTATTACATCGAATATAACCCAAATTTAAAACCAAAGTACTTAAAGAAAATAAAAGTCCAAATCATAGATTTCTTGCTGTGCATGGCCATCCCTAAGCTCCTGCCGACCCGGTCCATTACTGCTCATCACCTGAAAAATATTCCCCAACGGGGTGAGTCAAACAGACTCAATGTGCAACCAACACTAAAATTTAATAGATTTAGGCATACCATACATATCATGTTCACATAATAATTCAAGATAATGATGCAATCCCGAACCCAAACCTAGATGCCATCCGCTACACATCCCCGTACCAACCTGCACACCGTGAGGACTACTAAGTCAACCCTCCTTCCGCTACACTCCATCGAAGGCAGTCGCTGCAGTCGACGTGCTCATCGCCCATATAAAATTCGTGGCATAGCCACCAGATTCAGATAATTGTGTTGTGAGACACCACATTCAGATAATGTAACCGAAGTTACCACATTCAGATAATGTAACCGAAGTTACCACATTCAGATAATGTGACCGAAGTCACCACATTCAGATAGTGAGACCGAAGTCACCACATTCACTTCCCCTTTCTCATATAACCCGAATGCCCCATATTATTCATATCATGCATATCATACTGAAATCCACATTCATGTCACTTTTCACATGTTAAAATATAACATATTTCGTAATCCTAGTAGGAGTAGGAAACGTACCTGAGTACTTTGTACCGTAACACAGTACCTTAGCCATATTCACATTCTTATATTCACATACAATAATTTAAAGCCATAAAACTATTAAGGTTTAGTGTGGGGTACACACCTGATTCGCTTAAGGTTTCCAATCCAAATCCCGAAAAGCTTGATCTAATGCCTTAGATCTTAGATCTCTACATTTAATCAATCATTTAATACTTAGTAAAGAGCCATTCGGCCATAAATCCAAATCCTAGTAGGATTAGTACACTAAAACTTACCTTGCAATTTCCAAATCCCGAAAGTAGTCCTTGCCTTATATGTCTGTCAAAATCCCTATAACTTCATGTTAGATCAATTTCTAACATTTATTCATAACAAATAACCCTTAGCTGAATGTTAAATATGACTTACCTTGTGGATTTTAAATCCCGAAATTCACCGAATAACTAGGGAACACGCGGCTTATAGTGTACCTTCGGGAAAAGAACTTCTCCTTCCTTGTAGTCGACACTTAGTAAATCCCGAAAGATCTCTTCAAGGTTTCAGCAACAAGATATTAATGGGGTTAGTCCTAGATTTCGGCAAATCTTAAAAGAAAAAGGATGCAACCGAATGAGATCTTACCCTTACTTTAGGTATCGACAGTTCCTTTGTTTGAAGTCTCAAACTATTCGGCTATGGCCTTGATCTTAGCAAGCTTTCGGCTTTTGGAGGGATTAGAAAGAAAAGAGAAGGAAGAATAAAGATGGAAGATTCGGCTAGAACACAAGGTATGTCGGCTTGGCAAAAATAAAAGAGAAAGAAGAAAGTTTGCTAGGGAATTTTCGGCAGAGGTTTTCTTGAAGAGAAAAGAATGAATTAAGAATAGCCTTACTCTTCCTTTTATAGCCAAAATTACTAGGCTAGAGTCCCTTACTTGGCCACCACTCTTCTATTTTGATAGCTTTATCCCTTGAATTATCACTTTTAAAAGAATTAATCCAACAATTATCTCTTGAAAATAATGATAAATAAATCTATTATTTATCTCCTATTTAGCCGAAATTTAAAGAGAATAAAACTCCTCTTTTAAGAGCCTTAATGCCGTCCACCTCTCTGCTTCTGGAAGCAAAAATAAAACTTCTTTTATTTGCTTCCCAAGTGACTCGAACCCAGGCCCACTTGCATAGCTTGTGGCGTCACCTACCTGGGCCTTAAGTGATATCTTCAGGCCACTTTTCCAAGCCTGTTTGTGTGTCAAATTCCTCCTACTAATTTTTCTTAAGGCCACCTTGCCTTAATTTCCTCTTTTTAAACCTTAAAACTTGACATTTCTTTACATTTCCAAGTTTCCAAAAATTTTCGTTTGCCTCCTTTAAACTTAACATTTCCTTACATTTCCAAGTTTCCCGAAATGTTCACTTTCCTCTTTTGAATCATTCCTAAATCATTTCCTTACATTTCCAGGACATTTCCCTACATTTCCAAGACAAGGCATTTCCTTACATTTCCTTACATTTCCATACATTTCCTTACATTTCCTTACATTTCCATACATTTCCTTACATCTTAGGGTTCCTAAAACTCCTCAGATCACATCCAACACACCCACTGAGCCCACTATCTCATGAATTACGCACGAACGCATAACCCCTAATCTAGGATGTTACAGTTCTACCCTCCTTAAAAATAATTTCGTGCTCGAAATTACTTATTAACAGTCGTACAATCCTTCTCACCGCACTATGCTTACGCTGCGCACTCTGATCTTAATAGAACCATCATACTTTCTAGGCACAATCTCTAAGTTCACGTCCCCTAGAACTTATTTCTAACGTCGCGATTTAATCTTGATTAAGAAGTTTTATGAATTAGCTCTTGTTTTACTGATTATTCACGAAGAAGTTTTATGGAAAGAATTTTAGGAGTGGTTCTTTCGTATTCATACATGCACACAGTCTTTACATTCATACATTCATCAATCAATTATGAACTTTCGTTCATTCAGAGAAACGTTGTAGTTTTCATTGTTGTTGTTTCTCCACTACCCAGGGGTATTTTCGTAATTTTTCAAACGAAAAAGTTCCTTGGTGATTTTGTCAAAAAGTATTTTGGAATTTTTAAATTCCCGGGGTATTTTGGAAAATTTTCGAAATCTGGGGGTATTTCGGTAATTTTGGAGCTCGAGGGTATTTTGGTAATAAACCAGAGTAAATTTGTAAAGTTTAATAATTCCGGGGTATTTCCAAATTTTGCAAAACTTTGAGAGTTCTTTTTGAGAATTGTACTTTCCAAAACGGTGATGTTGCAAAAATTTTGGAAATCAGGGTCATTTTGGTAATTTTGTAAGTTAGGGGCAATTTGTAAATTTTCCAAAATCAAAGTATTTTGATATTTTGCAAATTAGGGTTTTTGGACTTGTTATAAAGTAATGAATTTTTTTTTAAATAAGAACTGTGGGTATTTTGGAAATTTCATAAACCAAGGGCATTTTTGTAATTTTACCACCAGGGGTATTTTAGTAATTTTGTAAATCAAGAGATATTTCAGAAAAATTTTATGGGATAGCTTTTATAAATCAAAAGGGTAATTTAGTCATTTTAAAACTAGGGTTTCCATAAAAATGTGGCTAATCCCTTTCGGGTTTTAGTTAGGGGTTTAGCCTATGAATAAGTCCTCTTGGTTAGGGTGAATCGAAGCTACGCACCAGGTAGGATTCGAGTGGAGAGGAGGTGAGTCACGCGGATTGCTTAAATACCAAGCTCCCACTGAATACCAATCCTAGGCATGTGCACAATGGTTGCCACACCCTAACTCGGCGACTTAGACACAGGTTTGTTTTATTAGGCATTTAAGTCTTATGTAACTGTTGGGGTAAGCTAGCCTTAGAGTTCAAGTTCCTATCATACTAATCTACGTTCCATTCCATTCCTACCCTTCTACAGATCACAATATAAATCACACAGAGGTTAGGGGTACTTACCTGGTGGACTTCGGGTCGGAGACTTAGGTGCCATGCCAGAAAACCTGCTTACTTCCAAAAATATTTTCATAAAACTCATTTGGGCTCGATTTGAAAACGTTTTGGGCCTTAAACCCCAGGCCGAGGGTTTGAAACTGGGCTCTGATACCAAATTGAAACACCCCAAACATGGCCCACGAGCTTTGACCAGATTTGGTATGTTCCTCAAGAAAACCGGTTCAAATTCTTTTGCTTCTTAGGAAAAACTTGTGCGATTTTTAAAAAAAAATATTGTTTTGGGTTGGGCTTGAGTTGAAAACGAATTCGATTTTTATATTGAAAACCCTTTTTAATTTTTAAGTGATAAAACGTATAGAGTATATTCAAAAAATAAATTACTTAATCTCTAACTTAATAAAAATTTGTAAACATAATTAAACAATAAGACAGAAATAAAATAGTTCACTATGGCCTTATTACATCGAATATAACCCAAATTTAAAACCAAAGTACTTAAAGAAAATAAAAGTCCAAATCATAGATTTCTTGCTGTGCATGGCCATCCCTAAGCTCCTGCCGACCCGGTCCATTACTGCTCATCACCTGAAAAATATTCCCCAACGGGGTGAGTCAAACAGACTCAATGTGCAACCAACACTAAAATTTAATAGATTTAGGCATACCATACATATCATGTTCACATAATAATTCAAGATAATGATGCAATCCCGAACCCAAACCTAGATGCCATCCGCTACACATCCCCGTACCAACCTGCACACCGTGAGGACTACTAAGTCAACCCTCCTTCCGCTACACTCCATCGAAGGCAGTCGCTGCAGTCGACGTGCTCATCGCCCATATAAAATTCGTGGCATAGCCACCAGATTCAGATAATTGTGTTGTGAGACACCACATTCAGATAATGTAACCGAAGTTACCACATTCAGATAATGTAACCGAAGTTACCACATTCAGATAATGTGACCGAAGTCACCACATTCAGATAGTGAGACCGAAGTCACCACATTCACTTCCCCTTTCTCATATAACCCGAATGCCCCATATTATTCATATCATGCATATCATACTTAAATCCACATTCATGTCACTTTTCACATGTTAAAATATAACATATTTCGTAATCCTAGTAGGAGTAGGAAACGTACCTGAGTACTTTGTACCGTAACACAGTACCTTAGCCATATTCACATTCTTATATTCACATACAATAATTTAAAGCCATAAAACTATTAAGGTTTAGTGTGGGGTACACACCTGATTCGCTTAAGGTTTCCAATCCAAATCCCGAAAAGCTTGATCTAATGCCTTAGATCTTAGATCTCTACATTTAATCAATCATTTAATACTTAGTAAAGAGCCATTCGGCCATAAATCCAAATCCTAGTAGGATTAGTACACTAAAACTTACCTTGCAATTTCCAAATCCCGAAAGTAGTCCTTGCCTTATATGTCTGTCGAAATCCCTATAACTTCATGTTAGATCAATTTCTAACATTTATTCATAACAAATAACCCTTAACCGAATGTTAAATATGACTTACCTTGTGGATTTTAAATCCCGAAATTCACCGAATAACTAGGGAACACGCGGCTTATAGTGTACCTTCGGGAAAAGAACTTCTCCTTCCTTGTAGTCGACACTTAGTAAATCCCGAAAGATCTCTTCAAGGTTTCAGCAACAAGATATTAATGGGGTTAGTCCTAGATTTCGGCAAATCTTAAAAGAAAAAGGATGCAACCGAATGAGATCTTACCCTTACTTTAGGTATCGACAGTTCCTTTGTTTGAAGTCTCAAACTATTCGGCTATGGCCTTGATCTTAGCAAGCTTTCGGCTTTTGGAGGGATTAGAAAGAAAAGAGAAGGAAGAATAAAGATGGAAGATTCGGCTAGAACACAAGGTATGTCGGCTTAGCAAAAATAAAAGAGAAAGAAGAAAGTTTGCTAGGGAATTTTCGGCAGAGGTTTTCTTGAAGAGAAAAGAATGAATGAAGAATAGCCTTACTCTTCCTTTTATAGCCAAAATTACTAGGCTAGAGTCCCTTACTTGGCCACCACTCTTCTATTTTGATAGCTTTATCCCTTGAATTATCACTTTTAAAAGAATTAATCCAACAATTATCTCTTGAAAATAATGATAAATAAATCTATTATTTATCTCCTATTTAGCCGAAATTTAAAGAGAATAAAACTCCTCTTTTAAGAGCCTTAATGCCGTCCACCTCTCTGCTTCTGGAAGCAAAAATAAAACTTCTTTTATTTGCTTCCCAAGTGACTCGAACCTAGGCCCACTTGCATAGCTTGTGGCGTCACCTACCTGGGCCTTAAGTGATATCTTCAGGCCACTTTTCCAAGCCTGTTTGTGTGTCAAATTCCTCCTACTAATTTTTCTTAAGGCCACCTTGCCTTAATTTCCTCTTTTTAAACCTTAAAACTTGACATTTCTTTACATTTCCAAGTTTCCAAAAATTTTCGTTTGCCTCCTTTAAACTTAACATTTCCTTACATTTCCAAGTTTCCCGAAATGTTCACTTTCCTCTTATGAATCATTCCTAAATCATTTCCTTACATTTCCAGGACATTTCCCTACATTTCCAAGACAAGGCATTTCCTTACATTTCCTTACATTTCCATACATTTCCTTACATTTCCTTACATTTCCATACATTTCCTTACATCTTAGGGTTCTTAAAACTCGTCAGATCACATCCAACACACCCACTGAGCCCACTATCTCGTGAATTACGCACGAACGCATAACCCCTAATCTAGGATGTTACAGCCCCGTTTTTAACGCTCTTTGTATTTTTAAAATCCTCGTAGATCGATTTAACTATTTTTAGCTATATTTTGAGCTAGGGTTTATGTTCAAAAATTTACCCATGAATGACATGCATGTATTTTTATGTTTTATGGAAGATTATGAAAGTTTGATGTAGGATAAACATCTTTTTTCTAAGGGATTTTCATGAAAAATCCATGTAATGACCAAATTGTAAAAATTATGAAAATGGTCATACATGAGTGAAATAGTAGAAATTGAAGGTTGCTATAGTTGAGATTATGTTTAGGCTAGGCTTGTATTACAATAAAGTTGAATGAAAATTGTTTTACGAGCCTAGGGGCAAAAGTGCAGTTGTGATAAAGTTCAGGGGCAAAAATATAATTTTTACCAAAGAATGAAATATAAGTCAATTTAGTTAATGTAAGTATTAAATGAGTTAAATTGTTATTATAGATCAAGAAACACGAAGCCCGGACCGAAATCGGGGCAAGAACAAAGTCGGAGACTGAATTGCACATCTACATATATTTTGGAGTACCGAGGTAAGTTTGTATGGATTTAAGACTACATATGTTTTTATGTTTAAAATTACTGATTATGATGTATAATGTACATTACTTCCATGAAGTTGATTATCAATGTCTAATAAGAAAATCAATGAGAACATGTAAGTAAAAGTCCCGGTTGAAGATTCAGAATAACGAGGACACCTATGTCACAACATGAGATAAGGAAATCTCGTGTAAGACCATGTCTGGGACATGGCATCAGCACCTAAGGAATGTAGGTCCCGTATAAGACCATGTCTGGGACATGGCGTTGGCATCGAACGTAGATCCTGTGTAAGACCGTGTCTGGGACAGGGCATCAGCATTGAAAGGTCTCGTGTAAGACCAAGTATGGGACATGGCATCGACACCATACAAGAAAGGTCCCGTGTAAGACCATGTCAGGGACATGGCTTTGGCACCAAAGGAAGATCTCGTGTAAGACCACGTTTGGGACATGGCATCGACATCGAGTTAAGAAATCCCGTGTAAGACCATATCTAGGATATGGCATCGGCATCATGATACGATCCTATGTAAGACCTTATCTGGGATATGACATTGGCATCGAGACATATGTTTAGTGAGATTGAGTATCCTCTGATATTTCGAGTAATTTACGGGCAAAAGAGCCAAGTATGAAAGAGGTATCAAGAAAGCTAAGCAAGTAAAGATAGTAATAAGATAAGTTATTCAAGGTTGATAAGGAGCTTCATTTAAATTAAGAAAGATGTAAACTTCTTAATGTAGACTTGAGTTTATGTTTACATTAGCGAAAGTGCTAATCTATGTGATTAAGTGATACAAGTACCATGATTAAAATACAAGTATGAAATTATTATGTAATATGTGATGAGAAAGCGTAAGCATGAGTAAGTAAGCTCAAGCACTTGATATTTATGTGGTTCTTGTTTCATGATGGATGAGTTTATTATGAGCAAATATGTTACTATATGAATTCCATACAGACTTACTAAGCTATATGCTTACTTCTCTCTTTTCTTCCTTCCTTGTAGTTTCGCCAAGCTAGCTCGGGGATCATAGACGTCGGAGCTCGGATCACCCTATCAATCATTATTTTGGTATAGCCAAGTTGTCTTATTTTAAGTATGGCATGTATACGGATTATGTCATTTTGAGTTATATCATATTGGGAGCCAAAGTGTTGGCTACTAAGGTTACTATCCTTTTTGTATATAGCCAAACAAATTGGTTAATATTTGTTAAGTTTCATATCTTATTGATGATGAGTTTCATGAATTCTACAAGTGATGTTTCAAGGGTTATTCATAGTGTATAAAGGCCATGATATGTATTACTTGAGTTGGTATAAGTGTGTTGACGTTTCAGGGTGACAATTGGCTTGGAAAATAGCCTCTAATTGTCCACACGGTCAACCTCTATGGGTGTGTTGATAGGCTGTGTATCCCTTGCTATTAATTGCGAGAATTCATTTCGTCACACAGGCCAGCACACGGGCGTATGCTTAGGCCGTGTGCTCCTTAAGGGGTTGCTGATGTCATAAATATAATACCCCTAGTTTTCACACACGGGTGAAGACACATGCGTGTCTAGGCCGTGTGAAAGACACGGGCTATTGACACAGACGTGTGTCCGGCCGTGTGAAAACCCTTATAGGTTCAAAATAAAAATAAATTTTACACCAGCTTGGAACATGGGCATGTGTGACCCCACAGCCTGCCCACACGGGCAAGTCCCAAGTCACACGGGCATGTGACCTCTGTTTAGGAAAAATTTTTCAAGGAGTGTAAAAGTTTTCGGTTGAACTCTGAAACTTTCTGGATGTATGTTTAAGGCCTTGTAGGCCCATGATATGCATGTTATGCCTAAGAAAGAAAAGTTTTAATTTGGAATGAAATTTTATAGCCCGTTATTGCATGTTCAAGCAAGGTCAAGCATGGTAATGCCCTGTACCCAGTCCTGGCGTCGGACTCGGGTACGGGGTGTTACAATAGTAAAGCTTCATGGGTCCTTCAAATTCGATGGCAGTTTGTTTTGTAAGAATGCACTGCACTCCTTTGTCAAGGCAACAGTCTCATACTCACTCAGTCGTTTCTTCTTGGACACTATATCCTTTATAAACTTCACATAATTTGGCATTTGTTCTAAAGCATCCACCAACGGAATTTTGATGTGTAACTACTTCAGAACATCCAAAAACTTATTGAATTACACCTCATGTTTCTGCTTGTGTTGTTGCAATCTTTGTGGATGTGGAGGTGAGGGAACTTTCGGTTGAACCGGATAATTCTTCTGAGTAGGTAAACTTGCATCCAAAGAAGCTGTTAAAGTATCTGAATTCGCTATGTTAGGATTTACCTTGTCAGTCTTTGCAGATTCTGACTATTTTGGTGTAGGAATTTCAATAGTTGGTTGATTCTTCTCAACAGGCTTATCTTCGACATCAATCAATCAGGGTTCCAGAATTTTACCACTTCGCAATGCCACTGCATTGATATGTTCTTTACCCAAATTTCTTGGATTCTCAGTATCGCTCAGCAAGGTTCCTTGTGGTCTATTACGAAGCTCTGTAGCTAATTGACCCATTTGGTTTTCCAAATTTTACAATATTACTGCTTGGCTTTGGATCAAGGCGTCATTATTTGCCATGTATGCTTTCAACAAGTTCTCCAAACTGTTTGATGCCTCAACTTGAGGTGGTTTTGGAGCTTGCTGATTAAACCGTTGAGATTGGTTGGGTTTATGCTGCAAGAAGTTGTTGTTCGAACCATTTCCTTGGTTTCTCCAAGAAAAGTTAGGATGATTACGCCATGAAGGATTGTAGAAGTTGGCCTCCTATTTTGATGTTGGTTCTCCACATAGTACACTAACTCAGGATTTGATGGACAATTCTTAAAAGAATAACCTTTCCCACTGTAACACCCCCAGACCCGTCTTGGATGTCATGGCCGAATCTGGCAATGTCACATCAAAGACATAATTCAAAACGATCTTGCTAAGTTAAAATTTACGGCCTAAAATCCCAAAATCCTTGAATCTTGTTAAGTAATGATAAAAGCCATATTTTTAGGTATTTCGAAAACCATGTTTAAGAAAATTTATTTAAGTTTAACAATTAAGTAAACAGTTGAACAATGATAACAAAACACAAAATCTAAAGTCAAATCGGGTTACAAGGCCTTATTACAACCAGCGAAAATAAAGTAATTAAAATCATGTCCTTCAAAACAAATAAACAAAACTCCTAAGTATCTTGTAGTGTGGCCATTTCCAAGTCCTCTCCCATGTCGAGCTGTCTACTGAGGGTCACCTGAAACATTTTAAAAAAAGGGTGTGAGTTTCAAAACTCAGTGTGTACGATCCTTGGTAACCAATCAACATGCAAATATCACATTGGCCCTAAGCCCTATCAAATTCAATGGTCTTGGGCCTTAGCCCGCAATGACCTCACATCACATCAGTATCACATGAATGCAATGCACCCATCCCAAATCCAACCCTGCACTCCATTTCCCTTCCAACCCTACACTCCTATGGAGATATAAATATCAACCCACCCATACCTACACTCCAAAGGTAGCACCAGCAGCGACACTACTCAAACGTTGCAGCAAAGCTGCTATAATGGGCTTAAAGCCACCGGTGGATCCACGGTCGTCAAGCGACTATGCGATCCTTAAATCTTCCTTCGTATCATCAAAACCCACCCAAGTGGAACATATATTTCATGAATGCAACATACACATTTCCAAACATTCAGCACCTAGAGGTATTTTAGTCATTTCACTACCCAGGGGTATTTTCGTAAATCTACTCTACAAGGATATTTAGGTAATTTTGCAAAACAAGGGTATTTTGGAAATTTTGTAAATCAGGGATATTTTGGTAATTTTGCAAATTAAGGGTATTCTGGTAATTTTACAAATCAGGAGTATTCTAATAATTTTGTAAATCTAAAGATATTTTGGTAATTTTCAAACTAAGGGTATTTTGGTAATTTTCAAATCAAGGGTATTTTGGTCCCTCTCGGGTTTTAGTTATGAACTTTGGCCCATTAACAAGTCCTTGCGACTAAATTGAACAGACACTACGCACCAGGTAGGATTCCAGAGAAGAAGAGGTGGGCCACTAGGGCCGCTTAAGTACCAAGCTCTCTCTAGATCCAATCCTAGACATGCATATGTCCATTGCCACACTCTAACCCAGCGACTTGTCTACAGACATGCTTAATTATTAGATTAAGTCTTATGCGGTTTAAGAGTTGTTCAGAACTAGGCCTAAAGTCCATTAAACCCTAGCATACTTGTCAACGTCCCCATAAAGCCCATAAAGCCCATTTCACGTTCATATAACCCATTAAGCCCAAATCACATCTTTATGGCCCATTAGGCCCAGATTTCATTCATATGGCCTATTAGGCCCAAAACAATTCCAGATCATGTAACATGCATGACTAACTCAATTCATATAACTAAATCAATCAATTTCACCAAACCTAGCCTCAGGGCCCACCGGGCCCATTTAGCCGCTTTCAGCTTTTCAGCATTGCCGATATCATGTGTGTGTAGTGTTTGTACACACCTGGTTACTATGACGTGCTATATTATCCTTAGCCTTGAACCTACAACCAACCAACCTTCAATCAATCACCCATACTTAATCAAAACATTTACCAAAAGCCGAAGCCTTATCGTAACCTTACCGTGTGCCACTGAGTTCTAATAGCCTTTCCTTAGCTACTAATCACGAGTACTCCCTAGATCTGCACTCACACATACACCATCACACTTTGAGTGACTCATAATCCACACAAGTCACCCTTATAGATCATACTCACATTTGGCCATTTACTTAAACCATAATTGAGTTGAGTACACTTACACTTTGCTAACGATCTTACCACGCTTGCGATCTCTGAACCTTACCCTTGTTAATGCAAGATTAACGACAATGAGAAGTTAGATAGCCCTTCGGCTTTTAGCAAAACACACTAAGGGGTTAACTGAATACTTACCGAATCCACTTTTGATCCTGTAGCCTAGATAGCTATTGAACGAGATTCGACTTTTAACCTTGACTGATAGTAGATAACAATCGATTTGTGATGGAGGAAAACAACAAAGATTTCTGCACTAATAGGGATTTAGACAAGAGAAGGTGATGATAGTTCGGCAATAAAAGAGTTTGGCTATGAGAGAATTCGGCAAAAAGAGATTCGGCTATAGGAGATTTCGGCAACAAGGCAAGGTATTTTCAGTTGTGGAAAAATAAGGTTTTAGCAAGGAAAAGAAAAAGAATGGAAAATTCGGCATTACCTAGGACCCCAGAATCGACACACACACATTTGTATAGCCTATAGCCGAAACTTAGCCACCCCTAGAGTCCAATTCGGCACCACTTCATCCATTGCTCATCTCCTAATTTTTCTCCATGATATCTCCCTTATCCTTCTCCTAAATTCTCTCTACTGATCACTTCTCCTTAGAGTCCTTCTACACGCCACTTCCAGCCTTCTAGAAGCCTAAAATTAAACTCCAAAATAAAACTAAGCTAGCACTTGAACCTCATACCTCTCTACATGCATATGTCGCCACCTCTCTACACCTTAGTGGCGTTACTTAGCCACTTCACCGCAGGCTTCTTTGTGCCGTTTTTCACTTATTTTTATTTAAAATCCCACTACTCACAACCCTGATTCCTTAATTAATTAAATTAAGAATCCTCCATCACAAAACTCTAACCTAGAGCTTCTCCAACACACCTAGACACACTAAATTCATTAAACCTTTAAAGCCGTCATGTCATTTGTCATTTTCTTGCTCACTTAAAAATTTTATGAGACCCAAAGCCCAATAGGCCCAATTCTACTAGGCCCAAATTTGGGCATTACACCCACAGTACACACAGGAAATTACTTCAAACGGACTTGGTGGTTGAGCTACAAAATTATTAGCACTATTAGCGGCAAACTATTTTAACATAGAGGATGTAACATCCTAAAATTGAGCCTAGTAGAATTGGGCCGATTGGGCCATAGGCTTTAGGAAAAATTTGTATGGCATCTAGTTATTTGTGTTAGCTCGGGTATGAATTTTTGTGTGCTTAGTATATTAGTGTGAAGGCTTGGAAATATTAGGAAGCTAGAATAAATTTTAGTATGGCTTATTTAATGAAGTGGATTAAGTGAGCTTAGCACATAAGTTAATTTAAGTGTATATTAAAGCACAAGAGGAGTTAGTGGCAAGTTGGATAAGGAGCTTGAAATGTTGCATGAGGTTAATGGTTCGAGTAGTAGGTATATCATTTTTAAAGTTTATTTTTGTATGATAGCTTTAATGGACGGTCAAACATAATTATGATAGGTGGACTAATAATTTTGGTAAGTTGAATTGTTGTTTAAGGAAAGCATGGAATAAGGGATAAGATTCTTAAGGTTTTGGTAAGATATCTTGAAGTTATGGTAAATTGAGGGGACAAAGGCTTGGTTTATGGGAAATGTTTTGGAAACAAAATCATGGCCTTTATGCCATGAACTTGGACGGCATTGTGGCTAAGGGAGGGGTTTTTGGCCGAATATGCTAGTGTTGGTAAGGCTTAGGAATTGTTTTGGTCATTTGGTTCATTTGGTGCAAAAGTTGCAAAACAATTTTCTTTCAAATACTTTTCTTTTTGGCCGAATTCTACATTGTGGTAAGCCTAATACTTTTTGACCATTTGGTCATATTTGTTCAATATCTATTTCTCCTTTTCATTCTCTCAAAAATCGAAACTTGCATTAACCTTTTGTTCTCCCATTCGTTTTGCTTAAACACCAAAACTCTCTAATACACTCTTCTTTGCCGAAACTCTATTTCTCTTCCCATTATTTTATTTTTGTCATAAAGCCGAATATACCTCTTTGTTGTGCCAAAAATATTCTTCTTCTATCTTGAATCTCTTTGGCCGAATATTGAAGGCAACATAGTTTTCTTTGGGACTCCTCTAGCAATCGTTTTTGGTAAGGTGGTAAGGGTTTATTTTAAAGGATCATTCTTTTAAGTTTTCGTTTAATCCGAAGGCTAATAAACCTTAATGATGATGGTTGATTGTAGGGAAGTGAGCCCGATTCTTTTAGGAGTGTGTTGGATAGTGTTCGAAGGCTTTTGGGTAAGGTTTTAGGTTCGCAAGGAACCCTTCTTCCTAATTATTTTGGTTTGGCCGAATAGGCCATAGTTCTAATATTCATTTTGGCCGAATATAGGGACAAGAATACTTGTGTGGCCGATTTGTTTGTTCGAGATTTAGGACTCTTGTTGGTATCAGGTGTGTATACATACACATCTTATAACTTTTAATATGCTAAGTGTTATTTTATGCCTAATCGATTTATGTAGAGATGGATGTAATACCATCATGGTATTAACAAGGATTCGGGTAAGTCTTTATTGCTATGAGATTATTATTTGATGCTTTTGGGAAGCATGACACATTTGGTATGTGTATTATATAATATATGGCTTATGATAATCGATTGGATGCTGTTAAATAAATCTATCAACATGATTTTTGTATATGCATATGAATGATTGATATGGGTTGATGAGAGGAGGGGGCAGTGATATTCGTGTCGACGGACACCAGTGTTTTGGTAACACATCGTGACTACGGTCACCAGAGGTTTGGTACCTCCAGAGGTTTGGCACCTCATAGCGACTTGTCCCTGTGGTTAATACCACCGTGGGTTGGCCCCACTTTGAGATATGGGATCGTCTGCCAGTGATTTGGTATCACACGATGGGTTGGCCCCATCATCTATTTTGTGACTTCGGTCACCAGTGTTTTGGTAACACAATAGTGTCTTCGGACACCAGTGATTTGGTATCACAAATGTGACTATATGTCACCAGTGTTTTGGTAACACAATTGTGTCTTTGGACACCAGTGGTTTGGCACCACCAATGGTTTGGTACCACACGGGGTAGAGAATGGCATTTGGATGGTTAGGTGGGGTGCATTTTAAACTTATGCATGTTAATTAGTTATGATTTGTGTATGTTTTTGCACTAAACCGGGGAAGGGTTACACATTGAGTCTTGGTGACTCACCTTCTCCTTTAATTTTTCAGGTGATTCGTAGATCGCGGGTGAGGAGCCGGATGGACTCAAGGTGGCCATGCAGTGGAGACTTTTTAATAAATGAATTTTGGATTTTATCTATTTTCTTTTGGGTTTATATTTGTAATAAGGCCTCCTAGAATTATTTTTATTATTTCCGCGTGTTTTGAATGTTTGGTTTAAACTACTTGATGATGTTAAAATGGATGCACATGTTTTTTCTCAAATTAAACGCAAAAATGTTTTAAAGTACCATCGGGTACCTCTGAAATTTTTAAACAACCTGACTCAACAAATTTCTTTTGAGTGTGGTTTCTAACAAATAAAATTTTAATTGAAAGGCAATTCGACTAAGTTTTAAATGGTTTTCAAAAATGTTTTCTCTGTAGCAAACCAAATTCGGTCTTATGGTTTGGACCGGGTTTGGGGTGTTACAAAATTGGTATCAGAGCCCAGTTCAAAGCTCGGCTGTGGGGGCCCAAGGCCCAAAAATGTTTTAGTAGGCCTATTTGAAATATTTTGGATTTTGAATAAGCATGGCACCGAGTCTCCGGCACCAACCTGCCCAAGTAAGTACCTCTGATTCTTTTTGTATGAATTATATTCTGTAGAAGGGTAGGAAGCATGGGACGTAGATAGCGATAAGTATTTAAAACTTTAGGACTAGTTTATCTCAAACAAAACTCATAAGACTTTAATGGCCTAATTAAACAAACCTAGGACCAAGTCGCCGAGTTAGGGTGTGGTAACCTTGGTGCGCATGTCTAGAATTGGAACCGGAAGAGCTTGGTATTTAAGCAGTCCTCGTGACTCACCTCCTCTTCTCGGGATTCCTACCTGGTGTGTAGCTTTGGTTCACCCTAACCGAGAGGACTCGGTCATAGGCAAAACCCTAAATAAAACCCGAAAGGGACTAGCCATGTTTTAAGGAAAACTTCGGTTTTAAAATCACTAAATTATCTCTTTTAGATAGTAGGACAAATTTATCTTCAAAAATTTTCAAATAATCCCGGTTTACCAAAATTACCAAAATGCCCCTAGTGGCAAAATTACGAAAATACCCTTGGTCTTTAAAATTTCCATATTACCCCAATTTTGATCAAATTTTTATTTTACAAAAGTACTCAAAAATGTTGTATTCCAAAATAATACCTTGACTTTGAAATTTACAAAATTACCCCTGATTGACAAAATTACCAAAATACCCCTGGTTTCCAAAATTTTGCTATATCTTCAAATTGAGAATTTCTTGAAAAATATTCCTCAATTTTAGAAATTTCAAAATATCACGATTTATTAGAGTTTTAAAATTTTCTTCGGTTTATTACAAAAATACACTGTAGGAAAAATGACGGAAATACCCCTGGGTTAGAAACGGACAGAAATGCCCGAAGAGTGCATAGGTATGAAAGGTATAGGGAATGGATATACTTTTCTATGTAAACTAGGATAGAAGACCCAAAACGTTGTTTGATCGAAAGAATCTCTATTAAACTCTTTTCATAAAATTTCTTCGCGGATAATCAAGTGAAACATGTACTAATTCATAAAATTTCCTAATCAGATTAAAGCGCGATAGTTAGAATGAGCTTTAGAGGTCGTGGACGTCGTGGACGCGGAAGGGGTAGGATGGCTGTATCGAAACCTGTCGGGTCGGGTCAAGGATCTGAGAATGAGATACCGCCACCACCACCCCCAACCTTTGGAGCTGAAGAGCAGGATCAGACGGGTGACGACGCTGTGTCACAAGCGATGCTACGGGTTCTGGAAAGGGTAGCTGGAATTGGAGGAGGTGGAGGAGCTCGGAAGTCGGTTCCTGAGAGACTTAGAGCTAATGAAGCTGAATTTTTTCGAGGTGTGTCTGGTGTAGCGCCTAATACGGCTGAGTATTGGCTAGAATCAACCGAAAGAATCATGGATGAGATAGATTTGACTAATGAGGAGAAACTGAAAGGAGCGGTGTCGCTTCTCAAGGATGAGTCATATCGTTGGTGGCTCACGGTTCGAGATGGTGCTACGGCAGATGATCTTACTTGGGAGTATTTCAAAATTTCTTATCAGAAGAAGTATGTGGGCACTAGCTATATTGATGCTCAGAGGAAAGCTTTTCTGGGTTTGGTACAAGGAAGTAAATCTGTGTCAGAATATGAAGCGGAATTCCTAAGGCTGAGTCGTTATGCTCAGGGAATAGCGGCATCGGAGCATGATCGTTGTGTTCGTTTTGAAGATGGACTTAGAGACGAGTTAAGGCTGCTGATTGCTCTACAGCAAGAACGTGAGTTTGCTGTCTTGGTGGAGAAGGCCAAGGTAGCCGAAGGAGTCAAGGAGTCCGCGAGGCAGAGTTATGATAGGAATAAGCATAAGAGAGGTTTTGAATCATCTGGGTCGGACGAAGATTCTCAAAAAAGGGTTAGGCAGAATGTGCCGAATCAGTCTGGAAGGCCTGTTACTGCTAATCAGGGTCCAGCACGGTGTAACGGATGCGGAAAGTTTCATTGGGGCGAATGTTGGACTGGAGAAAAAGGATGCTTCGAGTGTGGTTCGCTGGATCATCGTGTGAGAGACTGTCCACGTAAGCAAGCTAGGAATCAGTCTGAAGGTCAAGGTCGTGCTCAGTTCAGAAAGGAGGGACCGCCACCACAGAAGGGTCGTGATAATGGTAGAGGCGGTAATGGCTCTGGTCGAGGTCGCGGAGCAGCTGGCAGAGGTGTTGGCAACACTGAGGCTAGACAGCCTAGTTTGGTGTATGCTGCGAGGCGTCGTGAGGAAGGAGACGCACCGGACGTCTTCACCAGTACGTTCTTGATCATTGGATTTCTATATACCGCTTTAATTGTTAGTAGTGTTATTAAGATCAGAGTGCGCAGCAAGAGCGTAGTGTGGTGAGTTAGACTGTACGATTGATCATTAGTAAGTAATTTCGGGGACGAAATTATTTTTAAGGAGGGTAGAACTGTAACATCCCGAAATTGGGCCTAGTAGAATTGGGCCGATTGGGCCATGGGCTTTAGGAAAAATTTGTATGGCATCTAGTTATTTGTGTTAGCTCGGGTATGAATTTTTGTGTGCTTAGTATATTTGTGTGAAGGCTTGGAAATATTAGGAAGCTAGAATAAATTTTAGTATGGCTTATTTAATGAAGTGGATTAAGTGAGCTTAGCACATAAGTTAATTTAAGTGTATATTAAAGCACAAGAGGAGTTAGTGGCAAGTTGGATAAGGAGCTTGAAAGGTTGCATGAGGTTAATGGTTCGAGTAGTAGGTATAGCATTTTTAAAGTTTATTTTTGTATGATAGCTTTAATGGATGGTCAAACATAATTATGATAGGTGGACTAATAATTTTGGTAAGTTGAATTGTTGTTTAAGGAAAGCATGGAATAAGGGATAAGATTCTTAAGGTTTTGGTAAGATATCTTGAAGTTATGGTAAATTGAGGGGACAAAGGCTTGGTTTATGGGAAATGTTTTGGAAACAAAATCATGGCCTTTATGCCATGAACTTGGATGGCATTGTGGCTAAGGGAGGGGTTTTTGGCCGAATATGCTAGTGTTGGTAAGGCTTAGGAATTGTTTTGGTCATTTGGTTCATTTGGTGCAAAAGTTGCAAAACAATTTTCTCTCAAATACTTTTCTTTTTGGCCGAATTCTACATTGTGGTAAGCCTAATACTTTTTGACCATTTGGTCATATTTGTTCAATATCTATTTCTCCTTTTCATTCTCTCAAAAATCGAAACTTGCATTAACCTTTTGTTCTCCTATTCGTTTTGCTTAAACACCAAAACTCTCTAATACACTCTTCTTTGCCGAAACTCTATTTCTCTTCCCATTATTTTCTTTTTGTCATAAAGCCGAATATACCTCTTTGTTGTGCCAAAAATATTCTTCTTCTATCTTGAATCTCTTTGGCCGAATATTGAAGGCAACATAGTTTTCTTTGGGACTCCTCTAGCAATCGGTTTTTGGTAAGGTGGTAAGGGTTTATTTTAAAGGATCATTCTTTTAAGTTTTCGTTTAATCCGAAGGCTAATAAACCTTAATGATGATGGTTGATTGTAGGGAAGTGAGCCCGATTCTTTTAGGAGTGTGTTGGATAGTGTTCGAAGGCTTTTGGGTAAGGTTTTAGGTTCACAAGGAACCCTTCTTCCTAATTATTTTGGTTTGGCCGAATAGGCCATAGTTCTAATATTCATTTTGGCCGAATATAGGGACAAGAATACTTGTGTGGCCGATTTGTTTGTTCGAGATTTAGGACTCTTGTTGGTATCAGGTGTGTATACATACACATCTTATAACTTTTAATATGCTAAGTGTTATTTTATGCCTAATCGATTTATGTAGACATAGATGTAATACCATCATGGTATTAACAAGGATTCGGGTAAGTCTTTATTGCTATGAGATTATTATTTGATGCTTTTGGGAAGCATGACACATTTGGTATGTGTATTATATAATATATGGCTTATGATAATCGATTGGATGTTGTTAAATAAATCTATCAACATGATTTTTGTATATGCATATGAATGATTGATATGGGTTGATGAGAGGAGGGGGCAGTGATATTCGTGTCGACGGACACCAGTGTTTTGGTAACACATCGTGACTACGGTCACCAGAGGTTTGGTACCTCCAGAGGTTTGGCACCTCATAGCGACTTGTCCCTGTGGTTAATACCACCGTGGGTTGGCCCCACTTTGAGATATGGGATCGTCTGCCAGTGATTTGGTATCACACGATGGGTTGGCCCCATCATCTATGTTGTGACTTCGGTCACCAGTGTTTTGGTAACACAATAGTGTCTTCGGACACCAGTGATTTGGTATCACAAATGTGACTATATGTCACCAGTGTTTTGGTAACACAATTGTGTCTTTGGACACCAGTGGTTTGACACCACCAGTGGTTTGGTACCACACGGGGTAGAGAATGGCGTTTGGATGGTTAGGTGGGGTGCATTTTAAACTTATGCATGTTAATTAGTTATGATTTGTGTATGTTATTGCACTAAACCGGGGAAGGGTTACACATTGAGTCTTGGTGACTCACCTTCTCCTTTAATTTTTTAGGTGATTCGTAGATCGCGGGTGAGGAGCCGGATGGACTCAAGGTGACCATGCAGTGGAGACTTTTTAATAAATGAATTTTGGATTTTATCTATTTTCTTTTGGGTTTATATTTGTAATAAGGCCTCCTAGAATTATTTTTATTATTTCTGCGTGTTTTGAATGTTTTGTTTAAACTACTTGATGCTGTTAAAATGGATGCACATGTTTTTTCTCAAATTAAACGCAAAAATGTTTTAATGTACCATCGGGTACCTCTGAAATTTTTAAAACTGACTCAACAAATTTCTTTTGAGTGTGGTTTCTAACAAATAAAATTTTAATTGAAAGGCAATTCGACTAAGTTTTAAATGGTTTTCAAAAATGTTTTCTCTGTAGCAAACCAAATTCGGTCTTATGGTTTGGGCCGGGTTTGGGGTGTTACAAAGGAAATAGATGATACCTGAGCTGATAACGAAATGAGGGCGTCAACTTCATGAACTCCGGCTATACGTCTTCTTGAAGCTGTTCGATTTGTTGGCCATTGATAGTTATTACTCGCAATCCTCTCGATGATCTTATAAGCCTTATTATAAGACTTAGACAAAATTGCACCATTCGTAGAAGCATCTACCATCAATCTTGTATGTGCATTGAGACCATTATAGAATGTCTCAAACTGGATACAATGAGGAATCCCCTGATGAGGACACTTACGAAGTAACTCTTTGAATCGCTCGCAAGCCTCATATAAAGACTCGTCATCCAATTGTTGGAAAGTTGTGATCTCGTTCCGCAACTTAGAATTTTTGCTATGCAGTAAATACTTAACCAAAAATCTCTCTGCTAATTATTGCCATGTAGATATGGAACTTGGTGGCAGTGAATTGAGCCATGCTCGTGCTCGATCTCGCAACGAGTACGGGAACAACTTCAACCTCATTGCATCTTCAGTCACACCGGCTATCTTGAATGAATCACTCACCTCCATAAACAATCGAAGGTGAAGATGTGGATCTTCTGTGGGCATACCACTGAATTGGCCCACCATTTCGAGCATTTGAAACATCACTGGTTCCAATTCAAATTGGGTTGCCTCAATATCTGGCCAATTTCTAGATTTAACTCACTAAAAAGTGGCACAACATATTGTCTGATGCATCGAATGTAACAGCCCGATTTTTTACCCTAATCGGAATAGTGGTTTCGGGACCACAAATCTGAGTCCGAAAAATATTTTAAAATTATTTTTCGTGTTTATTTTGTGTGAATTTGCTTGTATTAAATTTTCTTGTTTTAATTTTGTCATTTAGGTGTCCGATTAAATAAAAGGACTTAATTGCGTAAAATGAAAACTTGATGGTTAGTTGTGAAAGTGCTTAATTGTTGTTGTCTTTTTAAAAGGGAGGGCTTATGTTGCAAATAGCCCATTTTTATTACGTAGTGGACCGCAACATGCCATTATTACATGTTTTTTTTATATGTTAAATTTTATAAATTAAACTTTTATATTAATATAATATAATATAATATAATATTATAATAACTTATCATAAAATTAAAAGCCAAAGGTTATTAATTGTTTTCCATAACCGAATGTAAATAAAAGAAAAAGAAAGAAGACTAGCACCATTCAGCCATGAATAAAGCTTGAATGGAGGTGAGTTTTAGTTCGGTTTTTGATAATTTTTATGTTTTTGAGATCGTTGCTTTGAGTACTTTCTGACCCATGTCTTAATTTTTGATTTTGATGATGATTTTGTGTTTCGCCATTGATGATACCTTGTGGTTTTTGTTGTTTGATGATGAAATATGAAATATATGTGTTTGATTAACAAGTTTTGTCTTTGAATTATTGATGAATTTGAGTAATTTGGACTAAATTGCAAAAATAAATTTTTGAGGGACTAAAATGTGAAATAAATGAAATGTGTGGGCTTGTATGAGGTCTAGGAATATTAGGCCCTTGTACGGTGTACTCAAATTTTGTGTATTTTGTGTTTTGTGCAAAAAGGACTAAATTGTAAAAAAGTGTGAAATGTTAGGGGCAAAATTGTAAATTTTCATTTATGTGTTTTTAGACCAAATTGAATAGAATGGTGTCAAATAAGTTTAATTTGAATATGTTTAGATCAAGATCCAAAGAAAATTGAATTTGGATCGGGGAAAGACAAAAGTAGTCGATTAGCCGATTTCACAGTTGTCGACGTCCGAGGTAAGTCAATAAGCATTTAAGTGTTGTTATATTTATGAATATAAATTTGTTATGTAATTAATTGAATTATTTGAACTATTATTTGCTATGGTCGAATGTGTACTTGGATAATTGGCTATCTTCCGAGCTTGATTCGACCGAGATTCGACGTCCGTAAGCCCCGTATGAACCTTAGGTATAGATAGGATACATATGTCATGACATAGGATATCTGATATGTGTTATCGTGTAAGACCACGTCTAGGACTTTGGCATCGAATTGTGTTTACGTGTAAGACCATGTCTGGGACATTGGCATCGTATTTGATTCATGTAAGACCCTGTCTGGGACAGTGGCATCGATATGTGATTACATGTAAGACCACGTCTGGGACGCTGGCATTGTACGAGCTTCTGACTATCCGCGTTTCCTTTTGAATTTCGAATGGTTCAACGGGCATGTGTAAGTGAAGGCCAATGTGAAATTCAAATTAAAAGAACTCAGGTACGTATATAAACTGTGTTATGAAAAGTAAGGTAAGTTATATGTTTAATGCATTATATAAAAGTTCAAGTATAAGCATGTGAACTATATGTAAGATTGTAATTTAAGGTATTCGGCCAAAGTGACTTATGTGTGAATTTGATATTGAGATTTTTGGTAGTTCTTGTGAATGTGTATAAGTTAACTATTTGATTTGTAAATGAAGGGATTTAATGTTAAATTATATTCATAGCTTTGTATATTTGGTTTTGTTAATTTAGTTGGCATTAGCTTGCTTATGACTCACTAAGCTTAAATAGCTTACTCTGTGTTTTTCTGTCTACTTCTGTTTTCTAGATTTTGGATATACGTTACGAGCTCGGGGATCGTCAGCAAGACTTATCACACTATCGACAGTTTCCTTTGGTATTTTTACTAAGTTGATTGTGGGTATATGGCATGTAACACCCCTAACCTGTACCCGTCGCCGGATTAGGGTTATGAGGCATTACCAAACTAAACACCGTTCCGAATGGACATTTAGTTGAATTCGACACAAGTAAGGCGATCTCTATGTATCACATAACAAAATTTGATATTCATTCATAATCTATAATGCATATACAAGCATATCAAATTACATCCTGACCAAACATACAATTGATATTATGAACTTATATCGCATGCATTTCCTTATAACAATGTCACATTTATACTTGCACATGATTATTCAAATATCATACACTAAATTCGCATACATTTATTAATGTACCTGAACCTTGCAATTTATTTAGTTAACCATTCAAAGGTTCGGCCATACTATTACCAATATCATAAGCATATCACAGTGTTTCAAATATTGAGATCAAACCATACCGTTTTCACATAGCATTTGAGATCCATGCCTTAACGAAATATTACAAATACCAACTACCTCAAGTATACATCATTTACTATATTGCCGAAGCCTATGTCACAACTCAATCATCATTAGTAATGTATATTAGCAAGAAACTCACGAATAGTCCTTGGACAAGATCATTCATACAATGCAACACCCATGTTCTATATATACATAATTCAAGGCTCGGTATATTGATCCAAACATATAACAAGATTATCACCTAACTACTATATATATATACCTACATAAATCATCAAGTATCATCACCATCTCTTTACTGGCCAAATGCATAACTAAACTCATCACACATATATGCCATGACCAAATTATATCTACGATATGCACCTAGACTATAGCCGAATATAACTAAATAAAATCCATATTATCCATGCATCATAATAACATATCCATATGCACCATTAGATCATTAAAAACCGTATGTCTCCACATTAACTAACATAGAACATAAGCCATATTCGTATGGCTATAATACATATAATAACAAAGTTTCCAACTCAAACAAGGACATTTACCATCCTATACATGCCTTTATCCAAAATAAACCAAACTAAAGGAGTACCAAAAGGATGATAGTGTGGTTGACTTTGCTGACAATTTCCCGAGCCCGTAGCTTGACCAAAACAGATCATTGAACACACAAAGTAAGCTTACTAGCTTAGTAAGTCTTAAGCAAATTCAATACAACATTTAAACATAAAGGCCCTTTTAATCATTGAATTCGTAACATAGATTATAAGCATTTCATTATGTAAATAAATCATAACCGAATGCTTTTAGTACTATTAACCTAAGTATTAACACTTTATCACCCTAAGCTTGTACATTGTCAAGTCACATAAATATCATATGCATTTGTATATTCCAAGTTGAATGAACATATTTTAAACATCAATCACATATTCATTCTTGTACGCACATGCAAATACCTTCAAACTCTTTTACCATAAACATCTCCCCTTATAGCCGATTCTTCAAAGTAATATACATATAAAACTCAATTTCATATATATAATGTTCATACTCATCATGGATAGCTTAATAGCACATAATAAAATCCTTATTGAATTATCAACTTAATCATATCATACTCAACTCAATGATAATATACCAACTTACCACATTTCCTACTAATACAATAGACTTACACTTACCCAAGTTTTTAACACATTGCATTAAATGTGTCTCACCTTGTTTAATTATCGGATTCTCCGTTTATAGCATATCACCAGCATTAAGCCTGCTAGCATTATAGCCCGAATTACACACCGGCATTGAGCCTGCTAGACCAAAGGTCCGAAGTTTGAACACCGACATTGAGCCTGCTAGGCAATAAGCTCGAAATAATTCAACGGCACGAGGCCTACTAGGGTCGAAGCCCGAATATCAATATAATTAACCATTCAATACATATTTCTTAATGCCAACATCACAAACATCTCATATAATTCATATTACCTTCATATATCAAACCGAACATACTTATTCACATTACATTAAACAAAATAAAGTCAATCCAATATAATACCCCCACATTCGGCCATCTCATATATTTATGCTTAAAATTTTCAAATTTCATCATTTACTATATTCATAAATAATTCTTTGACATATATTTGCTTAAGGACTTACCTCGACTATCAACGGACAACGTAGACCGGCTATTCGATAACCTTCGCCTTTCCCCGATCCAAATGCGTTTTTCTTTGTTCTTGATCTAAACACATTAAAATTCAGCTCATTCAAGTGCATTTCATCTCAACTTAGTCCCAAAACACATAAATAGACAAATTACCATTTTACCCCTAATGTTTCACATTTTTACAATTTAGTCCTATTTACACAAAACACAAAATACACAAAATTTCATTATATCACCTAAGGGCCGAATGTTCATAGGGACCATACTAGTCATTTATTTCATTTATTTTGTATTTTAGCCCCCTCAAAAATTCATTTTTGCGATTTAGTCCAAAATACTCAAATTCACTAAAATTTCCATTACAAAACATGCTAATCTTTAACATATCTTTAATATAAAATCATCAAACATCAAAAACCACAAGAACATGTCAATGGCCGAACATCAAGCATGCTCAACTTTAAAAATTCTAACATGGGTCAACTAATGTTCGAAGCAACGATCTCAAAAATGTAAAAATTAACAAAAACCGACTAAAAACTTACCTTGAATTTGGCTTGAAAGTAACCGAAAATCAAAAGAAACTAGCTCCCTTTTCTTTCTTCAATATTCGACCAAGAGAAGGATGAAGTAAACATGTTTATTTTTGTGTTTTAATTAACATATATGTTAAGTAATTGTTTGATTACTAAATTAACCTTTATACTTTAATATATAAACAAATAATACTAAGGTTATTCTTGGCATATGCCATCCACTAACTCTTAGGATGGGCTAATTGCCCTTTTAATACCCCATATTAAAAAGCCACCATCAATTTAGCACATTTCACTATAGTTTGCAACTTTTACATTTTACGCGATTAAGTCCTTCTGTCAAATTAAACACACAAACGATAAAATTTTCCTACGAAACTTTCACCACATTAATTCACATATAATAAGCACAGAATATATTATTTAAATATATCTCGGACTCAGATTCGTTGTCCCGAAACCACCGTTCCGATTAGGGCCAAATTCGGACTGTTACAACTCTCCCCCTTAGGGATTTTCGTCCCCGAAAATCTTACCGTTAAATAAAGTCGGATGTTGTTGCCTCATTGAATCCTTAGACTCCCACGTAGCCTCTTCAACTCCGTGACAATTCCATAGTACTTTCACTAACGAAATTTTCTTGTTTCTCAACTCTTTCATTTCCCGGGCTAAAATACGAATCGGTTCCTCCTCGTACGTCATATCGGATCGGATTTCAATTTCAGACGGAGAAATCACATGTGATGGATCTGATCTGTATCTACGGAGCATCGAAACATGAAACACATTGTGTATCTTTTCTAATTTAGAAGGTAACTTCAGTCTATAAGCAACAGGTCCGATACATTCGATGATTTCATATGGTCCGATGAATCTCAGACTTAGTTTGCCCTTTCGACCAAATCGGAGTACTTTCTTCCACGGAGAAACTTCCAAAAATACTCGGTCTCCGACTTGAAACTCAATATCTTTACGTTTCAAATCAGCATAGGACTTTTGACGATCCGAGGCAGCTTTCAAACTATCTCTGATTATAGCCACTTTCTGTTCAATCTCTTTAATCAAATCAACCCCGTGTATCTTATTTTCATTGAGCTCGGTCCAGTACAACGGAGTACGACACTTGCGGCCATATAGATCTTCGTAAGGTGCCATTTTGATACTAGATTGAAAACTGTTATTAAAAGCAAATTCAATCAAAGGTAAGTATTCTTCCCACGTACTTTCAAACTCAAGGACGCAACATCTCAACATGTCCTCAAGTATCTGAATGGTTCGTTCAGACTGATCGTCTGTCTGCGGATGAAAGGCTGTGCTAAAGTGGAGTTTAGTACCTAAAGCATCTTGCAACTTCTTCCAAAATCGTGATGTGAATCTCGAGTCTCTGTCTGAAACAATGGAACTCGGCACACCATGTAATCTCACAATTTGAGATACATACAAATCAGCAAGTTTATCAAGCGAATAATCAGTACGAACTGGAACAAAGTTGAGCTGATTTGGTCAGTCTATCCACTATAACCCAGACTGCATCTTTCTTGCTCGGTGTCGTAGGCAAGCCGGATACAAAATCCATAGTAATTCTATCCCATTTCCATTCAAGTATCATGATTGGCTGAAGTAAACCCAGAAGGCACTTGATGCTCGGCTTTTACTGCTGACAAATTAAACACTTTGAAACAAATTCAGATATATCCCGTTTCATGCCAGGCTACCAATAGAATTGTTTCAAATCATTAGACATTTTCGTGCTACCCGGATGTTGTTGGAACGCCGGCACCCCATGGCGCAGCAAAATAAAATTAATTCCGGCGATCCAAACCATGAATCCATGTGTGAGGAACGAATCGAGGTAAAATAAAGGTTTAGAAATTACCAAAACTTCAATCTGAATAGAAAGCGATGCTTCGACAACAAGAGTTCTGATCTACTGTCGAATCAAGCCACAACCTTTTTTGATGTCGGCCTCTACGTAATCCACCCGGTCTGACTATGAACGGAAGAAATCTCCAAAACTATTTTGGAGGTTTATTTGCTTGACGGCTGCTAGACCTAACAAGCAATCTATTAGGGTTTTTTTTTCATAAGCTTTGTCTCTTTTAAATACCTTTTATATTGGGTATCCTTTTAATTGGGCCTTTTATAATGGGTATCTTTTTCATTGGGCCCATTTAATTGGTATCCTTTTAATACCCTTTTATAATTGGTATCTCTTGAATGTATCATAAGATTAAATAAATACAATAAAGTTTTTAACCGAAAATTATAATTACATTAATTATATCCAAAAATTATAATTACATTAATTATAATAAGGATTTCGGTAAACTATATTTATTTAAATTTATATATGAATCAAATTCATATATTAATAGAATTATGTTGTCATTATGTGTACAACATCCTTGTACATATAATATGTTCAATATTTGATTGCCCAATTAAATTAATTCTTTAATTAATTTAATTCATGTGACACCAAAAAACAATACCAATTATATTTTATTCCGTTCATTTAAACCATAGGGTGTGACCCTGTAGGTTCTTGCAACGTTAGTAGTAATAATAGAACGATTCTAATGTCACAAACAATGAGTGGCATCTAGCAATGCATCATTGCTACCTAAGTTACAAGAAGTCATGATTCCACATAACTTTTTGTGATTAACCTTTCATGCATTAATCCTTAAGTCCTTTATCTCTGGAATGGACACAAGTCATGGAATAGTCACACTTGTATAGTCCATCCCATGTTTCTTGATATCTTGAGTAGACTATGATATACAAATTAGTATGACATCTCATGTCAACTTATTTGAGCATGGCCATGCATTTCTAGTCTCACTCAATCAGGTGGCCTAAGATATTACTCCCATTATGTAGGAGGGACTTATCCTATATTGATCAACCATATCCCTCTACATAGATTGTGGTATATCCAACATCAGCCTTTATAGAACAACCAGTTACGGTGTACGTTTGACTGTATCAAAATATACAACTCACGATGTTGAGATAATAATTATCTCAAGTCTGAGGATCATATACATATTAATCACTATGAGTAATGTTGTGACAATTACATAATAATCCAATAAACATACTCATAACGGGTCAATCCAATATGTTGTTCTCTAACACACATATTCATGCATTGATTTTGACATTGATTTTGACAATCCACATCAATGACAACTCTTTATCATCAATCAACTACATGTTAGTCTTAAGGCATTATTGTTGTCCTAGTCAAGAATAATACTCGACTAAGGATCTTTTAAGAATAATCATATTATTCTCAGGACATTATTATAAAACAGTTTATTTGTATACACAGATAGAAAAACTGAAATAATAATGACAACGCTTTGGGCTAGACCAAAGGTCCGAAGTTTGAACACCGGCATTGAGCCTGCTAGGCAATAAGCCTGAAATAATTCACTGGCACGAGGCCTGCTAGGCTCGAAGCCCGAATATCAATATAATTAACTATTCAATACACATTACTTAATGGCAACATCACAAACATCTCATATAATTCATATTACCTTCACATATCAAACCGGACATACTTATTCGCATTACATTAAACAAAATAAAGTCAATCCAATATAATACCCCCACATTTGGCCATCTCATATTTTATGCTTAAAATTTTCAAATTTCATCATTTACTATATTCATAAATAATTCTTTAACATATATTTTCTTAAGGACTTACCTCGACTATCAACGGACAACGTAGACCGGCTATTCGATAACCTTCGCCTTTCCCCGATCCAAATCTGTTTTTCTTTGTTCTTGATCTAAACAGATTAAAATTCAGCTCATTCAAGTACATTTCATCTCAATTTAGTCCCAAAACACATAAATAGACAAATTACCATTTTACCCTTAATGTTTCACATTTTTACAATTTAGTCCTATTTGCACAAAACACAAAATACACAAAATTTCATTATATCACCTAAGGGCCGAATGTTCAGAGGGACCATACTAGTCCATTTATTTCATTTATTTTGTATTTTAGCCCCCTCAAAAATTCATTTTTGCAATTTAGCCCAAAATACTCAAATTCACTAAAATTTTCAATACAAAACATGCTAATCTTTAACATATCTTTAGTATAAAATCATCAAACATCAAAAACCACAAGAACATGTCAATGGCCGAACATCAAGCATGCTCAACTTTAAAAATTCTAACATGGGTCAACTAATGTTCGAAGCAACGATCTCAAAAACGTAAAAATTAACAAAAACCGACTAAAAACTTACCTTGAATTTGGCTTGAAAGTAACCGAAAATCAAAAGAAACTAGCTCCCTTTTCTTTCTTCAATATTCGACCAAGAGAAAGATGAAGTAAACATGTTTATTTTTGTGTTTTAATTAACATATATGTTAAGTAATTGTTTGATTACTAAATTAACCTTTATACTTTAATAAATAAACAAATAATACTAAGGTTATTCTTGGTATATGCCGTCCACTAACTCTTAGGATGGGATAATTGCCCTTTTAATACCCCATATTAAAAAGCCACCATCAATTTAACACATTTCACTATAGTTTGCAACTTTTACATTTTACGCGATTAAGTCCTTTTGTCAAATTAAACACACAAACGATAAACCTTTCCTACGAAACTTTCACAGATATTAATTCACATATAATAAGCATAGAATATATTATTTAAATATATCTCAGACTCGGATTCATGGTCCCGAAACCACCGTCCCGAAATCTGCCGTCAGGAAGAGAGTTTTTGCTCGGATTTGAATACTTGGAGGCAAAGAAACACACTCCAAAGCCTATTCCTAGTAGGAATTCCACTCAAATTAGGATACTTAGAAGCCAAGTAAGGAATCTCAAAGCCTATCTAAACACCCAACGGGGCAACATGAAAGGGAGTTCGGCAGAAGCCGAAACCGGTGTCGAGCTAGGCCAAGGAGCCAAGCCAGAAAGGTCAGAGTCGAAGGAATCGCTCGAAGTTAGCCAGTTGATCCATCCCAAGAAGCCGGAATTCTACTCAAGACGGCGGATCTCTCCTTCAATTCCTTCAGGGTGTTTTAGGGATTTCTTATGTTTTGTCTTATCTTTTCTCTTAAGATGTTTTCTTTATTTGTTATGAACTAAACGCCTCAGATACCTGAAGGGGATGAAACCTAGATGAATCTTGTTATCATTTTCTGAATTATATGATAAATACTTAGTTTGTTCTTAATTATGTGAGCTTAATTCTTGAGTTAATATTTCGCAGATATTGATTCAAGTTTGATGTGCTTAGGTGGAGGAGGAATAAACCCTGCTTAAGAGTAGATCTAGCATAATTAAGCGGAGTTGATCGCACGCCTAGAGATAGGGTGACGAGATTTTGCCGGATTAGGGCCTAATATGGGAATCCATAGATCGATTTACTGCTATTATAGGGGGTTATTATAAAAGAACGAGAGTTCCAGTAATTAACCTAGGGTTAGACGTTATTCGCCTCGAGAGAGGGTTTAATATACGTTAGGGAGTCCTACGGATCAAACTAAGTGAATAAATTGTATGGTTCAGTGTTAGATAACAAGTGAAGTCTAGGTGGATTGTTCCTAAGGGTATCGTTGTGATCAACTGAGTTTTTCTTCTAGTTATTCCCCAATTTGTTCTTTTTGTCTTTGCTTCTTTAGCTTAGTAGTCGTTAATTTAGATTTAAAGCAACTTCACCTTATTTTAGGCCAAATAATAAAAAGAAAGTTAGTATTAGTACTTTTAGTTCCTTTGGGTTCGACGATCCGGTCTTGCCTAAGCTATACTACTGTTCGATAGGTACACTTGCCTTTAATCATTGTCAGAGTTAGTTTCCAGGTTTGATTATTTGTTTTATAAATTTTAAAGCTCTAATTTCAGCGGTCAAGTTTTTGGCGCCATTGCCGGGGAACTAAAATATTAAGAAAGCTCTATTTTTATTACTCTAGCCATTTTTTTATTTTCATTTTTATTTTTATTTTTATTTTTATTTTTACTTTGCTAATTTCTCCTCTATTTGCTTTTGGCAGATAATTTTAGTCTATAGAAAAGATGGCACTGAATAATTATCAGTGGCCAGTCATGAGGACAATTCCTACTAAAACAGCCAGTGCCTTCAACCTCGACGTGTTCACCAGGTTATCTAATCAGCTAGAGATGATGAATAAAAAGATTGATAGTTTGTGTAGTCTTTCGCAGGTACACCCAGTAATGCAATATGACTCGAATCCAAGAGGCGTGGCGAATCCTGAGTACCCACCCTACAGATATGGCATGGAGAACGAACAAGTCCTCTATATGGGTAACTACTCTAGACCTCAAAATAATTTTTATAATGACACTTATAATGTAGGTTGGAGGTACCATCCCAATTTCTCGTAGGATGATCAAAATAGCCAAAGACTGGAACTTCCTCCAGATTTTCAACAACCACCTGACCAACAGGAAGAAGAATCGGACATTGAAGAGATGCTGACAAAATACATAGCAGCCATAGAAAACCGTTTCCAAGACTCTGAAACAAACCAACGAACATCGATTAAGGAGATTAAGAGCCAAGTTGGGGAAGTCACTAAGTCAGTCGAACAACTTGCAAAGTTAATGTCCGAACGACCACAAGGGCGTCTACCAAGCAATACTGAAACTAACTCGAGAAAGCAAAATCAAGCCATTTACGATAGTGAAGGGTTAGACGAACCAAACCCAAGGGAAGAACTTGTGGTAAGTGAAGGTAAGGTTGAGGTGTGCCATGATATAACAAAACCGTCAATTACAGAGTACCAACCTCGTGTGCCATATCCTGATGCAATAAAGAAAGACCACACAGAGGAAAAATTCGGTGAACTCACACTTCGTGTAGACGACGAAACAATCACTCTTCAAGCTCTTGACTCAGCTAGGACATCGAGTAATAAAGGTACGAACGTTAATTCTATTGATAACGATTTGGTTCAAGCTTCTTCACAGGAAGCTTCATGAAATCACCTAGCTGAGCTAGATCTTAGACCTCGTACCCATAAAGAAATAATTCATGAAGAACTAAGGCTTCAGGTTGATGAACTAGACGAGTGGGAAACACACTTTAAAAAGGAACCACACGAAGTGAAACCGAAGGAAACCCCAGACGAGCTGATAGGAACAACATATCACTTAAAAATAGGGGATCAGGTATTGTTGAATAAGGAAGACCCTTGATTCACCAATTCAGACCTCAAGACAAATGAAGAAATTACTTTTGAGGTACTTAATGTTTTCCTATACGGCACAGTCAAGGTAAACAATCCTAAATTCAACACTTTTGAGGTAAACACTACTCGACTTAAACTATATATTCGGAACCGAATTGATCCCATGAGAAAGGATTTTTACCTCCTCAAACCACCATGACCATACGAATAAGAGGCAAGACTACCTCAAGACTTTAGACGAGTGCTTCTCGAGAGGCAACTAGAGCACTAACCCCATTAATTTTTACATTTTTTTATTTTTACTTTTATTTTTCCTTTTAGCACCTAACCATAAACTAACCAAAGAACAGATTTCTATACCACACGGCCTTGCACATGGCCGTGGTCGTGGCCGTGTGGGCACCACAGGAAGGAACACGGGTGTGAAATGCATCTCTTCTTCCTTTCCTTTTCCCGATATCGTTCTTCTTTCATTTTCCATTATTCACTTTTTTTTTATTTTTTTATTTTCTTTATTATTTTCTTCTTATTCTTCATGCTATTTAGATTTAGCTTAGGATACAATAAAATCATACCGGCTACTTCGAGGATTCAATTTCAAACGCTTCAAGACGCTACCTCACATTCACCTCCAACGTATTTTCCACCTCCTCCAAGGATCTCATCCATAACTCAGGAAGTTTCACTTCTCTCCCTATCTTATGATTTTATGATTATTTTGATATTATCTATCTTTGTACATTGAAGGCAATGTACATCTTAAGTGTGGGGGGGTTTACTATAGTATTATTTGAAAATCCCTGAATTATGCCTTATTCGAAAAGTAAGCTTCTCATATTATGATTAGAATAAAATTGCCTTTGATTTATGATTTTTATTGATATGTTTTAAAGTATGTCATTGATAATTATGCATTGATGATTAAATTTGAAGAATACTAGAGAGTCAAGCATGATAAGTCTATTTTTCAAAAATTTTAAAATTTTTAGGGTGTCTCCCTGAATCTGAATGATATCTTGAAATTTGAAATTTACGAGGTTGACATCAAATACCCATAATTTGTGTGAGATTTTAAGCCTTATAGAGCATATATTCTTTTTCATGCTCACTTTTTGATTATGAGTGTGTCAACTTTGATCTGTTATTCTAGAACTTGCCTCGATTATACATGTTAAGACCACATCTATGATTTGATATACCGAGATGATAAAGGCAACTAGGTTTTAACCCACTCACTCCACTAAAAAGCCTACCTTTACAATTAACCCCTAGTGAACCCCATTGATCCTAACAACCCTTTTTATTGACTCACCAGCTAATATTAACCTAAAACCCCTTTGTATTTGTTATCACCATTCCTTTTGACTACTCTTATATCGAGATTTGATTTGATTAGTTACCTAATTATATTATTTTAGTAGTTCAATTTAACATTTATTATTGATTTGTTCTTAAAAAAAATAAAAAAAATTGAAGTATACTCAGTAATAATACTATGAAAAGTGAGCTTATACAGTTAAAGTCAAATTATCAAAAGAAAAAGCTCGTATTAGTTGGTTTATTGCTTTTCAGTTGATGTAATTATTATTTCGGTAATTTTTACGTAAGTACTTGTCAGTTCAATCTCGATTCTGACCTTCTAATTCAGCCTGTATCCATACCCTTAACCCTAGCCCTATTACAACCCTGACAAAGACCTTTTGATCTGTTTATCATCTCATTTTAAAATGGTGGAGATTTGATTTTCAGGCAAGCCTATGGGATTAACTTTTCAGGTTCGACTTATGAGTGATTTTTTTCTGAACCTTAAACACTTAAAAGTGATTTGAGTGAATCTTTTTGTAACATCCGGGCTTTAGGGGCATTGCATTTGTTGTGTTTCCATGGTTAGCTATGTTTTACTTGATGTGTGAGAATGTTTGGGGACCCCGGGAAGGCCCGGGGATAAGCTGAAACTTTGGTGAAAATTTCAATTCTTAGCATTTTAGGGGAAGCTGGTTGGGGCAGGTGTTAAGGATTATTGCTTGAGTATGTTGACACAAAAAGGGAGTGTGGTGGAGTGGCAAGTGACGCCATCTTGGGAGCATGGGGGGAGTGGCGTCAGCAAGGAGGTAGCTGAGGGAAGGGGTTCAAGTCACGTTAGTAGCTTTTGGAGGTTCTTTTTTGCGTTAGGGAGCTAAGGTGATGGCTTCCAAGGGGACTCTTCAGGGTGGTTGGTGGAAGGAGTCAATTGATTTGAAATGAGTGGCTAAGAGGTGTTAAGGGAATTTGAATTGGTCTACTAATTCAAATTGGTGAATGGGAGTAAAAGTAGGAGTGGAAAAGGGAATTTGATGGCTAGTGGATTTGTTGGCCGAAAGTGGAGTGCTTGATAGGGGGATTTCGGTTTTGTGTGTTTAGTGTTGGGAGTGCCGAATTTTGGTAGTCTTTTAGAAGCTCTCTCGATTCTTTTGGTGACCATATTCTCTTGATGCCGAAATCTTATTAGGAACATTCATTCTTTTCTTTTCGGACCTTAAGCCGAACCTAAGTTGAATTCTACCCACTTTTTTCTATTTTCTCTTCTTTTTCTTTAAGCCGTGAATCACTTGAACATTACCGAATCACTTCTGTTCTCTTTACTCATTTCTTTTGACATCACAAACCTGAAGCACCATAGCATTTGTTAGACTTCATTTCCCTCTCTGTCAAGCCGAAACTGTAGTTCATCTCTTTTAGCTCCTCGCTTTCCTGCTCAGTCGATTAATCCCTTGTCAGGTGACTCAGTTCCACTCTGTTGCAGGACTTCGAAGGTAACATTCTCCTCTCTTGTGCTGTACAGGACAAACCTTTTTCTCTTTCTCTCTTTGCGGCTTCTATCTCTTTTTCTCCTCAACCTTTTATGCTGCTAATCGGATTTTGTTCCATCCTTTTCTTTCTAAATCCATGGCGTCAAGTAGCCTGAGGGGGGTGAAAGGTTACATTTTGCCGAATCTTCCTTGGCCTTCTTCATCTGTTTCAACGCAAGGCCTAGCTTTTTTTTTCTCTCAACTCAATCGGTTCATAGACCAATCTGAAGGGGGTTTGATTTCGGTTAAACAGGTAGGAGACTTCTTTGGTATGTATATCGGTTCTTTCCTTCTTTCTTTCCATTACCTTAATTTGGTTCTTTGATTAAGAACTGTCATGGACTTGAATGATAGACAAGGGAAGGAAGGGGTTGGACTCATAGCCCCTACCCCTAAGTTCAAAAGACGTGCAGTATCAGCGGTGCGAGACTACCCTCCGGGTTGTGGATCTGCTTCGAATTCAAATCATCAAATAGCAATTATTTCCTCTTCTGAGAGTGTCAATAGTACTGAAAGCCTAGTTCTCTTCGTATTAAGGTGTGTAACTTCTCACACCATTGACATTGTTTTGTTAATTTATATATATATATATATGCTTTTAAATGCCGAAATCTCGGTATTGGCTGGTGGGTTACCCCTGGAGGGTAAATGCGAGACATCAGGTTAGTGATTTCTATTTATGTTAAGTAAATGATTATGATGAGATGATTTAACATACACTATGAACATCTTATACATGCATGCCGAAACATGTTGCATCTATACATCAAGATTTTATGTCTGCATGGGGTTAGGCATATGTTATTGAATGATAAGGGAAGCGTTCTGCTGGCTCTGCCACGATCTGTTCTGGTGGCCATGCCACATAATCTGGTGACCATGTCACGACTCTGACGATGAGCAGCTAACTGCAGCATGACTGCCATCGATGGTGTGTAGCGGTGAGGGTTGATTGTAGAAATCCGTAGTGGTGTGATTGGCAGGTACGGGTGGTGTGTAGCGGATGGAAATCTAGGTTGGGATGCATTCTGCATCATATTTCCGTGCATACGATATTTGTTATTCTGTTCTGTAGGGCTAAGGCCCAGTCTGATAGAGCACCAGTGTTGCACACTGAGTCCTGTGACTCACTCCGTTGTTTAACATCTTTTCAGGTAGCACGTAGTACAATGGACCGGGCTGGAGAGGAGCACGAGGTGGCCATGCATGGTTTTATTTCGTTTCAGTAAAGAACTCTACTTATCTTTAATAACTAGTTTTGTTTCCACGCTGTAACAAGGCCACTGTTAATTGGATTTTAATTTTGGGTTTTAAGTTTAGACGCTCAAATTATAAGATCAATGAAATGTCGATATGTTTAAAAATAATAAAAACACAAAGGTACACAAAGTTTTCATGCATCTAAATTATCAAGTAAATTAATATCTTTCAAGACAAAACCTTTAGCAACTTAAAGGTATAACATGGGTTTCCAAAAGTCACCTGATTTTGAAACTTGACAAACTAAACAAGTTTAACATAAAAGTACTAAGTTTTCTAATAAACCACTAAACTAGAAAAAAGCAACAGAAGAAGTAAACTAAATTTTCCCCTAAGATCGTAATGTGTTTTATAAATTCTTCTTAGTGACATGCCAGATCCGGTTGTGGTGTTTGGGTCGGGTTTGGGGTGTTACACTTTTGTGAAGATATCAATCCTTGTCGGTTTTGAACTAAAGGTAATTATTTAGGTAAGGGGAGACACCTACATTTTCGAGATACAAATGTATGACTTATCTTGTTTGAATCTTTAGGACTCTTTGAGTTGAATTATCCATGTATAAATTATCTATGAATTATGATGAGGCATTGTGGATAAGAATTATGAATTATGGAAAGTTCGTTTTAATTGTAAGTTGAGAATTTTGCTTGAGGACAAGCAAAAGCTTAAGTGTGGGGGTATTTGATAAACCGTAAAAGTAACATATTTTAATCCCATATTTAGCTTACTTTTTGATGATTTATCCCTTGATTTATATAAAAAGGTGCTCTTAATCCTTCCTTTTCGTGTTTTAGACCCAGGAAAGCACCTGATGATAAAAAGAACATAAAATGGGCCCAAAATGGAGTAAATGGGCCATACCACGAAATCGACACGGCTTGAACCAAAGCCCACACGGCCGTGCCTTATTGAGCATCTAGAACACGACCTCTTCCCCGATTCACACGGTCGTGCCCCATTCAACAGGCTTGAACACGGCCTGGCCATGACTTACATGGGCGTGTGAGATGGCCATGTCCCTGCCGTCATGAAGAGAGTTTTTACTCGGATTTGAATACTTGGAGGCAAAGAAACACATTCCAAAGCCTATTCAAACACCCTAGTAGGAATTCCACTCAAATTAGGATACTTAAGGGCCAAATAAGGCATCTCAAAGCCTATATAAACACCCAAGGAGGCAACATGAAAGGGAGTTCAGCAGAAACCGAAACCGGCGTTGAGCTAGGCCAAGGAGCCAAGCCGAAAAGGTCAGAGTTGAGGGAATCGCTCGAAGTTAGCCAGTTGATCCATCCCAAGAAGCCATAATTCTACTCAAGACGGCGAATCTCTCCTTCAATTCCTTCAGGGAGTTTTAGGGATTTCTTATGGTTTGTTTTATCTTTTCTCTTGAGATGTTTTCTTTATTTGTTATGAACAAAACGCCTCAGATACCTGAAGGGGATGAAACCTAGATGAATCTTGTTATCGTTTTCTGAATTATATGATAAATACTTAGTTTGTTCTTAATTATGTGTGCTTAATTCTTGAGTTAATATTTCATGGATATTGATTCAAGTTTGATGTGCTTAGGTGGAGGAGGAATAGACCTTGCTTAAGAGAAGATCTAGCATAATTAAGCGGAGTTGATCACACGCCTAGAGATAAGGTGACAAGATTTTGTCGGATTAGGGTGAAACCTAATATGGGAATCCACAGATCGATTTACTACTATTCTAGGGGGTTATTATAAGAGAACGAGAGTTCCACTAATTAACCTAGGGTTAGACGTTATTCGCCTCGAGAGAGGGTTTAATATACGTTAGGGAGTCCTACGAATCAAACTAAGTGAATAAATCGTATGGTTCAGTGTTAGATAACAAGTGAAGTCTAGGTGGATTCTTCCTGAGGGTATCGTCGTGATCAACTGAGTTTTTCTTCTAGTTATTTCCCAATTCGTTCTTTTTGTCTTTGCATCTGTAGTTTTAGTAGTCGTTAATTTAGATTTAAAGCAACTTCACTTTATTTTAGGCTAAATAATAAAAAGAAAGTTAGTATTAGTACTTTTAGTTCCTTTGGGTTCGACAATCCGATCTTGCCTAAGCTATACTACTATTCGATAGGTACACTTGCCTTTAATCGTTGTCAGAGTTAGTTCCCAGGTTTGATAATTCATTTTATAAATTTTAAAGCTCTGATTTCAGCGATCATATAGCATAGTAAAAAGTCGAATGTGGATTAAGTACTTTTGTATGTAATTAATAGCCATGCGAAGATGGCTTATCTTCTTTTGATCGATTGAATTTTTATGTTTTTGGTTGTGATGGTCACTGGAAATGAGTTTATACTTATGCATATTTGTTTATGGTATAAGTTCATGATAGGTAAGTAAGTATGATGTTATAATTTGGACATGTTGAATTCAGTTTAGTGATATGTAAATGTATATGTGTTGTGCATTGTGGGATGGTTTGATTTGTTTATTAAATGGACTAAGGCCTAATGTGTATATATATATATATAATTTGTGGTTGATGTTAAATGAAAGGCATGTACAGATATTTTTAGCAAGTATGTATACTAGTATGATGTGTTTTGGTTTTGATGATATATATATATGTTTGAATACAACAAATAGGTATAAAGTGTTGTTTACTCATTAGGTCTTTAATAAGTTGGTTTGAATTAATGATGTTAATTATCAATGTTTGGTTATATAATTGTGATAAATAATTAAATGTGAGGTAAATGGATTTGGTATTGTGTTTAGGTATGAAATTTGGTTGCATGATGTGATAATAATTTGAATGGAAAATTTTGAATGTATATTTATATGTTAAATTATGTTAAGTAATGGACAAGTGGTTAATATGTTATATATATGTGTTTGTATTGGTTTTGAAAGGAAGCATGATTAGGTGCATCATTTACCTATTTAAATGATGGATATGTTGTATAGATTATGTAAGATAAATAGTATGATATTCGAATAGCATACAAAATGAGTGATTAGATATGTGGTTTATTTGGTTAATGATATACTAAAATCATTAAGCATATGGTGAGTTGGTATTTGTTTAGTAAATGAAATTGAAATATTGAACATCTTACTGTTTGATAAGTATAAAATAATAATATATGTTTAAATTTATAAAGATTAGTATGATTTGATTGAAATAGCAAAATGTGCAACTTTATTTTGTTTGGATGATTCAGGATACAAATATCAACTTTGATTTCAATGTTAAGTATGTGAATTGGTATGTTATGTAATGATCACTTTTAATCGTAAATGTAGAAATGTGGTTACAGAAACGTATGACATGTGTGATATGTATTAATAGTATTGTTATACTCAGCTTAGATGTAATGTGTTATATTTTTAAAAAATATATATATGCCTGTTTGGAGTTGTGTCTTATCTGGTAATGCTTCGTAACCCTAGTCCGGTGACGGATACGGGTTGGGGGTGTTACATCGATCCCTATCATCGGAAATGAGGATGGGACTTCTTACATGATCGACTTCATTACATTGGTCTTGATTCTGATTTCCAAGGTCCATCTCAATATGTCTTTGAGCTGTTCCTTCATGTCTTCTTTGTTTGAAAGTTCGCTCAATTTTAGGGTCTACAAGGAGCAAATCGACAATCTGATATATGCTCATAAACACCTCATAAGAAAATAAAAAAAATTAAAAATAATAAGTTAGTAATGTTAGAAATAAACCAAATTGGAAGTATGTAATTTCACAAAAAAAAAGACTATGGAAACAGTTAACAATTCCTGCCAACGGCGCCAAAAACTTGTAATGCGTAGGTTTGTGCAAATGTACACAGTCGTTATCAAGTAATAAGTAAGTATCTAGTTATCGTCTCCACAGGGACTGTATTTGTGTTAAACCAGTTAATTGTAAAATTATACTAACAACTTGGTAAATAAAACAAAATATGGTTGAGAAGTGATGATTAAAATTAATTATGTTAAACTAAATGCAATGATCCCTAATGCAAATTATCCTAAGTATGCAAACTATATGAATGAAATAGATTTTAGAAAAATTAAACACAATTTGCAACAATTATAACATAAATAAACTAGGACAATCACTTTAATTAAACTCAATTTATTATCAACATGCTTAATAACATTCGGAAAAACATTCCATGGCAACTCGACCTTTCATAAGTTTGGAAACCACATTAGGTCCTTTCGAAATCCTTTACTTAGTAAATACGCATTTTACTGATCCTTATTTACTAAGAGTTTCTTAGCATTCGTGTGAGGTAACAGGGATGTGTTAGGTTTGAAATAATTTAATCACACAAATCTAAAAACTATGTAGATAGCAGAGCTTGGTCAGAGTTGTTATGGAACCTGTAATTTAATCGAGGTAGGATCTAAATTGAGCATGCACATTTCAATTATGTGTCCACTAGCCATCGTCTGGTCAGGATCGCTCAGCTAATTCAGGTGCATTTCAATCGCGTATGAATGGAATATATACTTGATTTTAATTGAAAATATGATCGATTGAGGCACAAACATTATAAGCATGAATCAAATAAATATTATTTAATCAAAGCAATCATCCTATCTTAAATAAGATTAAGCTAACATTGTTGTAAACAAGAACAAAGGACACAAAGCAAACATTTTCAGATTAAATCAAAGAAAAGAAAGATTAAACCCAAATCAAAGTGGCTGTCACCCAATACTCTGACTGACTAGGCTCTTTCACTCCTTTGCTTTGCTCCTTTGCTGATGGCTCTCCAAGGTGGCCGACCAAGGGATTTTTAAAAGGCTTAATTGCTAAAATCTCTATGAAGAGATGATGCTAGGCGTGGGGAATGGAAAATGCTAAAGAGAATTGAGAGAGAAGAGAATGATGAGGGATGACGAATAAATGAATCAGGGGTCTTATTTATAGGTGAGGAGAGGGGGATAGTATGCTAAAAATAGGAGGTTCAATCTCTTCAAGCATCTTCAAAGGGTGGCCAGCCATGAATTGAGAAAATTGAGCTAATTTTTTTAACACCCCCAAACTCGGCCCAGACGTTATGGCCAAATCCGGGAATGTCACATCAAAGGCATAATTCAAAATGATTTTGCTAAGTTAAAATTTAAGGCCTAAAAGCCCAAAATCCTTTAATCTTGTTAAGTAATGATAAAAGCCCATATTTTTAGGTATTTCGAAAACCCTGTTTAAGAAAATTTATTTAAGTTTAACAATTAAGTAAATAGTTGAACAATGATACCAAAACACAAAACCTAAAGTCAAATCGGAGTACATGGCCACAATCCAACAGAAACAAAGTAATTAAAATTAAGTCTTTCAAACTAATTAAAAACTACTTGCAGTGTAGCCACCTCCGAGTCCTCTTCCACGTCGAACCGTCTACTGAGGATCACCTGAAACATTTAATAAAAAAGGTGTGAGTTTAGAAACTCAGTGTGTATGAACCTTTGTAATCCAATCAATTATTACATTGGGCCTAAGCCCTATCAAAATGGTGGTCTTGGGCCTTAGCCCACAATGACCTCATATCACATCATATGACATGAATGTAATGCACCCATCCCAAATCCAACCCTACACTCCATTTCCCTTCCAACCTTACACTCTTGTGGGGATATAAATATCAACCCACCCATCCCTACACTCTAAAGGTAGCACCAATAGCGACACTACTCAAACGTTGCAGCAAAGCTGCTATAATAGGCTTAAAGCCACCGATGGATCCACGGTCATCAAGCGACTATGCGATCCTCAAATCTTCCACCGTATCACCAAAACCCACCAAGTGCAACATATATTTCATGAATGCAACATACACAATTTCACACATTAAGCACTTAAGGGTATTTTAGTCATTTCACTACCCAGGGGTATTTTCGTAATTTTACACTACATGGGTATTTAGGTAATTTTGCAAAACAGGGGTATTTTGGAAATTTTATAAATTAGGGATATTTTGGTAATTCTACAAATCAAGGGTATTTTGGTAATTTTACAAATCAGGGGTATTTTAGTAATTTTGCAAATCTACAGATATTTTGGAAATTTTCAAACTAAGGGTATTTTGGTATTTTTCAAACTAAGGGTATTTTGGTAATTTTCAAATTAGGGGTATTTTGGTCCCTCTCGGGTTTTAGTTATGAACTTTGGCCCATTAACAAGTCCTTGCGGCTAAAGTGAACAGACACTACGCACCAGGTAGGATTCCAGAGAAGAGGAGGTAGGCCACTAGGACCGCTTAAGTACCAAGCTCTCTTTAGATCCAATCCTAGACATGCATATGTCTGTTGCCACACTCTAACCCAGTGACTTATCCACGGACATATTTAATTATTAGATTAAGTCTTATGCGGTTTAAGAGTTGTTCAGAACTAGGCCTAAAGTCCATTAAACCCTAGCATACTTGTCTACGTCCCCATAAAGCCCATCAAGCCCATTTCACGTTCATATAGCCCATTAAGCCCAAACACATCCTTATGGCCCATTAGGCCCAGATCTCATTCATATGGTCTATTAGGCCCAAAACAATTCCATATCGTGTAACGTGCTTGACTAACTCAATTCATACAACCAAATCAATCAATTTCATCAAACTTAGCCTCAAGGCCCACTGGGCCCATTTAGCCACTTTCGGCTTTTCGGCATTACCGATATCATGTGTGTGTAGTGTTTGTACACACCTGGTTATTGCGACGTGCTATACTATTCTTGGTCTTGAACCTACAACCAACCAACCTTCAATCAATCACCCATACTTAATCAAAATATTTACCAAAAGCCGAAGCCTTACCGTAACCTTACCGTGTGCCATCGGGTTCTAATAGCCCTTCCTTAGCTACTAATTACAAGTATCCCCTAGATCTGCACTCACACATACACCATCGAACTTCGAGTGACTCATAATTCACACAAGTCACCCCTATGGATGATACACACATTCGACCATTTACCTAAACCATAATCGAGTTGAGTACACTTACACATTGCTAACGATCCTTACCACGCTTGCGATCTCTTAACCTTACCCTTGTTAATACAAGATTAACGACAATGAGAAGTTAGATAGCCCTTCGACTTTTAACACAACACACTAAGTGGTTAACTGAATACTTACCGAATCCACTTTTGATCCTACGGCCTAGATAACTACTGAATGAGATTCGCCTTTTAACCTTGACTGATAGTAGGTAACAATCGATTTGTGATGGAGGAAACAACAAAGATTCGGCACTAATAGGGATTTCGGCAAGAAAAGATGATGATACTTCGGCAATAAAAAAGTTTGGCTATGAGAGAATTCAGCAAAAAGGGATTCGGCTATAGGAGATTTCGACAACAAGGCAAGGTATTTTCGGTTGTGGAAAAATAAGGTTTCGGCAAGAAAAAAAAAAGAATGGAAAATTCAGCATTACCTAGGATCCCAGATTCGGCACACACATTTATATAGCCTATAGTCGAAACTTAGCCACCCCTAAAGTCCAATTCGGCACCACTTCATCCACTGCTCATCTCCTAATTTTTCTCCAGGATATCTTACTTATCCTTCTCCTAAATTCTCTCTACTGATCACTGATAAACCGTAAAAGTAACATATTTTAAGCCCACATTTAGTATGCTTTTGGATGAATTAAGCCTCGATTTATGTAAAAAGGTGCTTTTAATCCTTTCTTTTCATGTCTTATACTCAGGAAAGCACCCAAGGATGAAAAGAACGTGAAACAGGTCTAAAACGGACCAAATTGAACCAAAGAGGAAATCGGCACGGCCTGGACTTCAGCCCACACGGCCATGCCACGCCAATTTACTAGAACCCGGCCTCATCTCGACTTACACGGCTGTGTCTCATTAAAGAAGTCAGAACACGGCCTGACCACTAGTCACACGGGCGTGTGACATGGCCGTGTCCCTGTAGTGGCAAAGAGCAATTTCATTCAGATTTGGAGACTTTTGGGCGAAGAAACATATTTCGAAAGCCTATATAAACCCCCTAAGTGTTACCTGAAAGGAGGCGGTTAGCTAGGCCAAGGAGCCGAGCCAGAAAGACAGATTTACAGAGAATCACTAGAAGATAGCCAGTTGATCCATCTCAAGAAGCCGGAATTCTACTCAAGACGGACTCCTTCAATTCCTTCAGAGAGTTTTAGGGATTTCTTATGTTTTGTTTTATCTTTTCTGCTAAGATGTTTTCTTTATTTGATATGAACTAAACCCTTCAGATACCTAAAGGGGATGAAATCTAAGACAAATATTATTATTGTTTTCTGAACTATATGATAAATATTTGACTTGTTCTTAATTATGTGTGCTTAATTCTTGTGGTGATATTTATGGGATATTAATTCAAGTATGATGTGCTTAGGTGGAGGAGCAAAAGTCCCTGCTTAAGAGTAGATCTAGCATAATTAAGCGAAGTTGATCGTACGCCTAGAGATAGGGTGATGAGATTTTGCCGGATTAGGTTGAAACCTAATATGGGAGTCCATAGATCGAGTTAATGCGATTCTAGGGTTTTAATTAGAAAGAGATGTCAATTAATCAACCTAGGGTTAGACGTTATTCTCTTCGGGAGAGGGTTTAATATAACTTAGGGAATCTTACGGATCAAGTCAAGTGAATACATCGTCTGGTTCAATGTCAAATAACAAGTGAAGTCTAGGTGGATTCTTCCTGAGGGTATCGTCTTAATCAATTGGTTTTTCTTCCAAGTTATTTTTCCCCAATTCATTCTTTTTGTCTTTGCGTCTTTAGTTTAGTTAATAGTTAAATTTAGATTAGATAACCATTCATTTAATTCTTAGGCCAAATAATAGAAAGAGAGTTAGTATTAGTACTTTTGGTTCCTTTGGGATTCGATATTCCGGTCTTGCCTAAGCTATACTATTGTTCGATAGGTGCGCTTGCCTACAAATCGTTGTCAGAGTTAGTTTCCAGGTTCGATCATTTTTATTATAAATTTTAAAGCTTTGATTTCAACAATCAAGTTTTTGGCGCCATTACCGGGTAACTAAAATATTAGAAAGCTTAATTTTTATTACTTTAGCCATATTTACTATTTATTTTAATTTTTGCAATTTTATTTTATTTTTCTAAATTTTTTTTCTTCTTTCTTTTGTCCCTTTCAGGTACATCTAGTTTATGACTAGAAGGAACCCGACAGGACCTTTACTTTACGACAGTGATATTGAAGGTACCGTTCGTAGAAATCGCAAAGAAATAAGGCGAAACCTAAACTACATAAATGAAGAGCAAGAAGCCGAAATAAATACCACAGAAAAGATGGCTGAGAATAATCTGCCACCTCCAGAGATGGCCGAACATCATGCTCCATGTACTATGTATGATTATGCTAAACCTAGTTTAACAGGAACTGAGTCTAGTATTGTTAGGCCTACTATTGCTGCATATAATTTTGAACTGAAACCTAACACTATACAGATGATACAACAGCTTGCTTAGTTTGATGGTTTGCAGGATGAGGATCCTAACACACACTTAGCAAATTTCCTAGAATTCTGCGACACCTTCAAAATAAATGGCGTTTCTGATGATGCCATCCGTCTTCGGTTATTTCCCTTTTCCTTGAGAAATAAAGCCAAACAGTGGTTGCATTCTCTTCCATGAGGCTCAATCACTACATGGGATCAAATGACCAAAAATTTTTATTAAAATATTTTCCAGCGGCCAAAACGGCCAAGTTAAGGAATGATATCTCTTCTTTTGTGCAGATGGATTTAGAGACACTTTATGATGCATGGGAGAGATACAAAGATTTGTTGAGAAGATGCCCACACCACGGACTACCTTTGTGGCTACAAGTCCAAAATTTTTATAACGGTGTGAACCCTTCAATAAGGTAGCTAATCGATTCAGCTACCGGTGGAACCCTGAACAACAAAACTCCTGAAGCAGCCTACGAGTTTATAGAGGAGATGTCACTGAATAACTATCAGTGGCAAGTTACAAGGACAAGGCCAGCCAAAGCAGCTGGAGTTTTCAACATTGACGCAGTGACCGCGCTATCAAATCAGGTGGAATTGTTACATAAAAAAATTTGATAGTTTCTATGGTTCTTTGCAGGCACATCCAGCTATGCAGTGCGACACAAGTGAATGAGTGGTGAATCCTGAGTACCCACCCTACGGACAGGGCATGGAGAGCGAACAGATGAACTATATGGGTAATAATTTCTTATCAACAATAACCCTTATAGTAATACTTATAATCCAGGTTGGAAGAACCACCCCAATTTTTCATGGGGCGGGTCAAAGAAATCAAAGATCACAACCATCCCAAAACTTCCAGTAACAACCCTACCCACAGGAAAAGAAGCCGAACCTTGAAGAGGCGCTAACAAACTTCATAACAGCCTCAGACACACGTTTCCAAAAGATAGAAACAAAATTTGAGGCATTGTCACAAGAATTCAAGGATCAGATCAGGCAACTTACCATGATAGTTTCTAAAATACGATCAGAAATCCTACCTAGGGAAAAAGAGCAGGTCCAGGCAGTGACACTAAGAAGTGGAAAGGAGTTAATAGAAACAAAGAATGAGGTACCACATGAACCCGATAAGGCAAAGATAAATCCAACCCGTGAGGAAACTAAACCAACAATCCCGTATTCATCAAAGTTGAAGAAAGACCGCTTAGATGCACAATATGGTAAATTTCTTGAACTTTTTAAACAGCTACATATTAACTTACCTTTTGTTGAAGCTATTTCGCAAATGCCAACATATGCAAAATATTTAAAGGAGCTTCTAACAAATAAAAGGAAATTTGAGGAAATTTCAACAGTAGAACTTAATGAGGAATGCTCAGCTATCATCCAAAACAAGCTACCAGCCAATTGAAAGATCCAGGAAGTTTTACTATTCCCTGATTAATTTGTAGTTTGAGTATAGAAAAAGCATTAGCTGATTTAGGTGCCAGCATTAATTTAATGCCTTATAAAATGTTTAAGCAACTTGGTCTCGGGGAACCAACACCAACTAGGATGAGTATTCAGTTAGGTGACAGATCTGTTAAGTATCCTAGGGGAATTGTTGAAGATGTTCTGGTAAAAATAGATAAATTTATATTTCCCGTTGATTTTGTTGTGCTTGACATGAATGAGGATGTAGAGGTACCTTTAATTTTGGGGCGACCCTTTCTAGCTACTGCCAGGGCTGTCATTAATGTTGGTGATGGTAAACTCGCATTAAGAGTAGGAGATAAAGAAATTGTGTTCCAAATTTATGATGCCATGTGATATTCTAGAGAACAAGATGATTCTTGTTACTTTGTTGATGCCATTGATCACTTTTTTCAAGAATCTTTGCAGGAAATCATGCACAGTGACACGATGGAACTGTATCTTTCACAAGGTGAGGGGAATGATGACGATACCGATGAAGAGAATCCCAATGCATCACCCTTTAGACAGATGAAAATAGAGGACATCAAGATTAATGATGAATTAAAACAAATACCCTCTATTGATGAGCCACCCAAGCTAGAACTAAAGCAATTACCAAAGCACCTAGAATATGCATTCCTAGGAGATAATTCTACGCTACCAGTAATCATATCTTCGGAACTAGGACCCCAGGAGAAAGAAGAGTTGCTAAGGGTACTAAGGAACCACAAAAGGGCCATAGAAAATGTCAGACATTAAAGGAATAAGCCTACCATTTTGTACCCACAAAATTTTAGTGGAAGATGAGTATAAATCGTGTGTGCAACCTCAAAGACAGTTAAACCCCAATATGAAAGAAGTCGTCAAAGCCGAGGTAATTAAACTTCTAGATGCAGGAATAATTTATCCTATTTCTGACAGCACTTGGGTAAGTCCTGTGCAGGTAGTTCCAAAGAAAGGAGGCATGACTGTGGTAACCAACGAAAAGAATGAATTGATCCCCACTAGGACAGTCACAGGTTGGAGAATCTGTATAGACTATAGGAAGCTGAATTACCAGAAAAAATCACTTCCCTCTACCCTTTATTGATCAAATGTTAGAAAGATTATCTAGGCACATGTACTACTGCTTCTTGGACGGACTCTCCGGCTACTTCCAAATCCCAATAGCACCTGAAGATCAAGAGAAGACAACATTTACATGCACATACGGTACATTTGCTTATCGTAGAATGCCTTTTGGATTATGTAATGCTCCTGCTACTTTTCAGCACTGCATGTTAGCCATCTTTGATGAACTTGTGGAAGACATTATGGAGGTATTTATGGACGACTTCTCGGTGTTCGATAATTCCTTCCACCTTTGCCTTAAAAATTTAGAACGAGTTCTAATAAGATGTGAAGAGACGAATCTTGTCTTGAATTGGGAAAAATGTCACTTTGTGGTTAGAGAAGGGATTGTGCTAGGACATAAGATTTCTAGTAAAAGGATTGAGGTAGATAAAGCAAAGATTGAAACCATAGAAAATTTACCTCCCCCTAGTTCAGTTAAGGCTATTAGAAGCTTTTTAAGACATGCTAGATTTTACAGAAGATTCATTAAGGATTTTTCTAAAATAGCCAAGCCTTTAACAAAATTACTAGAAAAAGATGTTCCTTTCAATTTCAATCAAGAATGTTTAGATGCATTCAATGTCCTCAAGGATAAACAAATAAATGCCCCGATTATAATTGCACCTGATTGGAATTTACCCTTTGAACTAATGTGTGATGCGAGTGATTTTGCAGTAGGTGCAGTTCTGGGACAACGAAGAGACAAGCATTTTCAGCCAATTTATTATGCTAGCAGAACATTGACACCCGCACAAGAAAACTATACCACCACAGAGAAAGAATTGCTAGCTGTAGTTTTTACTTTTGACAAATTTAGGTAATATTTAATATTATCTAAAGTGGTTCTTTACATTGATCATTCTGCTCTTCGTTATCTCTTAACTAAACCTGATGCAAAACCTCGACTCATACGTTGGATCTTACTCTTACAGGAATTTGATGTGGAAATACAGGATAAAAAGGGAGCTAAAAACCTTGCAGCAGATCACCTCTCCAGACTTGAGAACCCACATATCGAAGAGCTTGATGAAAGTGAGATAAATGACTCGTTCCCTGAAGAACAACTCTTTTCTGTAACCAACTTCGAGGTACCATGGTTTGTAGACATTGCGAATTATTTAGCTGCTAACATCTTACCAAAAAGGTTAACACATCATCAAAAGAAATGATTCTTTGCTAATGTGGAAAACTATTTTTGGGAAGACCCTTTTCTTTTCCGCATATGTGCAGATCAAGTAATTCGAAGATGCGTTACAAGGGTGGAAGCAAGTAAAATCCTGGAACACTGCCATTCTGGACCTTCAGGAGGACATTACAGTGGAATCAAGACAGCACACAAAATACTCAAATCTGGATTTTATTGGCCAACCCTTTTCAAAGATGCCAACAGGTATGCCACTTCATGTGATAAATGCCAAAGATTAGGTAATATTTCTAAACGCGATGAAATGCCTCAAACATATATGTTATCATGTGAAATATTTGATGTATGGGGTATTGACTTTATGGGTCCGTTCCCTTGTTCGTTTGGAAATAAATACATCTTAGTAACGGTCGATTACATGTCAAAATGGGTGGAAGCCCAAGCCTTACCTACTAACGATGCTAGAGCTGTAGTAAAGTTTCTTAAGAAACTTTTCTCTCGATTCGGAACACCCAGAGCAATCATCAGCGGTAGGGGTACTCACTTTTGCAATACCCAATTTGAAAAAGCCTTAAGAAAATATGGAGTACCCAACAGAACTGCTACCCCTTATCATCCCCAAACCAGTGGGCAAGTGGAAGGGGCAAATCGAGAGCTTAAGCGAATCCTAGAGAAAACTGTTGAATCAAATAGGAAGGGTTGGGCAGTAAAGGTAGATGATGCTTTATGGACCTACATAACAACATTTAAAACCCCTCTAGGGACATCCCCATATAAACTCGTTTACGGAAAGAGTTGTCATCTACCATTTGAGTTAGAACACAAAGCCTACTGGGCGATAAAATTCTTGAATTACGATATCAAAACTGCAGGTGAGAAAAGGATGATGCAGATAAACGAATTGAATGACTGGCAAATTGAGGCCTATGAGAATTCATGACTATATAAGGAGGCAACAAAGTGACGCCATGATGCTCGTTTAAAACAATCAAAGCAATTCGAAGTAGGAGACTTAGTCCTGCTGTATAATTCAAGGCTCAAATTATTTCCAGGAAAGCTAAAATCAAGGTGGTCTGGACTATTCGTGATAAAATCTATTTTCCCTTACGGCACAGTCGAGGTAACCCATCCAACCCAAGGAACATTCAAGGTAAATGGCCATCGAATGAAAATTTATAATGGCGAGGATTTCAAGGAATGAAGAGAGGAGCTTCAGCTCCGTGAACCTTCTTTTAGAAATGAAAATAGGGTAAGTCTAGCTTAAGACTTTAAACGATCGCTTCTCGAGAGGCAACCCGAGCACTAACTCCACTACCCACATAAATTTTCACATTTTAATTTTTCAAACTAACTAATGCAGGAAAGTACAGGTTTCATACCACACGGCCTTACACGCGGGCGTGCCCGTGGTCGTGTGGTTTCCATGGGATAGAAAACGAGCGTGCAGGTAAACGTGCAAAAAGAAGAAGAAAAATTGTCCCCAACACGGGCTGTGATAAAAAGGCCACGGCCGTGCGAAGCGACCGTGGTCTATCCTGAGAAAACCAACACGAGCATAAGCCACGCCCGTGCATACCAACCGTGTGCAACACTGACTTGTCAAACACGGGCAGGACACGGCCGTGCATGACGACCGTGTGAAGATACTGACATGCCAACCACGGGCACAACATGCCCATGCCTAATAACCGTGCCAACATACTAACTTGTTGACACGGGAGGAGCATGCTCGTAGTAAAAGACCGTGTGGAGAAGAACACAGGCGTGCCATTCTAACCATGGCTGTGGCCAAATACCTTGAATGCGCCCAAAATTCAAAATCACGAAAAACACGGGCTCATTAAAATCGAGCACGGGGTTGGCCCTTGCCCGTGCCCCCACCCCTACTTAAGCAACTTAAACCGCTCATCTTCCCCAAATCAACCCTAAAACAATTTCTCAGCCTCTTCTTTTCCAAAATCCGGCCACACCCACGTCCTCAACCTCCCCACAACCCCTCAACCTTCCCTTTTCTACAAAAATCGTACAAAAATCGCACCCACGCCCTTGCTGCCACTGTGCTGCAGCAACCCACGCTCTCGCCACAGCCGTGCACCTGCAGAAAATTTTAGCACCACCGTGCTCAGCCCGTGTCCAATCGATTCACACCACCACAACCCCTAGTTCCCTCCATTACTTCATTTTCTTAACTGATTATTTGATAAATTTCATAATATTTTGTTTTGTTTGTTTATTTTTAGTATTAAGTATTAGTTATGTTCTTTTAGAATAATTCATTACAAATTTAAAACTTGCTTCAATTTTTCATGATAGTTAGTCTCTTTCTCAATTTTAGTATTAATTACTCTATTTTTCAAACTCAAATTGATTGTTATATTGAACATTTTGCTTTAGATATTCATTAGATAGAATTGGTTGCTCATAGTTAGAATACTACTATTTAGCCTTCAAATATCTCGGGTCCAGATGAAAGTACTTGATTGGATACAAACATTACTTGAGTAATCACTATTTTCAGGTACAATGTCATCATCACGAGGAAAACGAACTATGGCCGCCCCAACTAAGAAAAGAAAGGGACCCGGCTCGTCCTTAGCCAGTGCCGCTTCCGAAATACGACACCGCTTCCTCCAATTTACTCAGGAAGCCTAGGAAGAACGATACAAGGCATTCCGGGAAAGACCTATTGGCACTTGTAGGTGCATTGATTGGAACGCTGTGGAACAGGTCCGGCTAGCAGCCGATATTCGAGCACTCCTCTCGACCGACCCGTGGGAACAATTTTTCTCCATCATCGAACCCACATATTTGGAACTCACCCTCGAGTTTTGCGCCACTTTTACCCTACAGACGGTGATGGCAGAATACGATGACCCGGGCACAATTCAATTCCGTCTAGGGCGCATGGTACGACGACTAAGCGTACCATAATTTGGAACGGCACTCGGACTTTATACAGATGAGTTTATAGCAGAAAATCCACTCTCCAAGTTAAACCGCCAGTTCCACTGCACCCCCATCAGCTGCTGGCACAACCTAGCCACCACCACGGGCATCTACGACCCCAGTCGCTCCAAGGACAGCCCTTGCCCCATCGCTACGGTACATCCATGCCATTCTAGCTCACACTATTACGGGCCGACATGAGAGCACCGGCGTGGTAAATACACACGACGTCTACTACTTATCGTGCATGGTGAATGGGCACGTTTTTTACCTTGCATACTTCATAGCCCGTGCGATGCAGCACCAGACAGAGTCACACCGGAAGGGGATTCTATCGATGGGGCCGTACATCACACGGTTGGCTCAACACTTTTGCCTCCTCAACACTGAGGCTCAGACCTCCTCCCTAACAATGATTGGCCAGATGGTACCTCAGGGCATCCAGAGGATGCTACACATGAGGATGATTAAACATCATCGAGGGACCAACCTCCTCAATACCGATTAGCCATCTCCACAGACGAGGGGGAGCACGAGGACATTACTGACGATGTCCCACCACCACCACAGGAAGCACCAGCTCCGAGCCAGCGGCCCTCCCATATAGCAGCTTCACTTTGGATATGTCTACACGCCTCATCCAGTTTGAGCGGTACTGTACTCAGCAGTTCACTGACACCGCTAGACGTTTTGACGGGATTGAGGCCACCCTCTAGTAGATATGCCATCACTTCAATATTTCTTCAACGACACCACCGACGAACCCGACAGATGATGAAGACCTCTGAGTCCTTTTTAATTATCTAATTTTTCTTTTCTTTATTTTAAGCTTATTTTAATTTTATTGTTTCTCTATTTTAATTTTTATTTGTCTTAATTTGACTTTTGCAAACTCTTATGATTATCATTGGTTATCTAACTTTCGAGTATGCCTAACATATATTTATTTCCGCCTCCGAGGTTTCTAACTGATGACTTCGCAGTTTCAATTACACACTCCATATAAACAAACAAATACCAGGAGTAATTCACTATTACATAAGTCATCTTTGATCACGACCTCTGCCAACTCAAGGAATCCATCCAAAAATTCAGGAAGTGTTACTTCTCCCCTTCTCTTTTTGATTACATGATTAATTATCTATCTTTGTACATTGAGGGCAATGTACATCTTAAGTGTGGGAGGTAAAAGTGCCTAACTTTTTGCATTATTCTCAAATTCCTGAAAATAGTCTTGTTTTTAATCAATTTTCTCATATTACTAATTAGGGTGAAATTTCCGATGAATTATGATTTTTATTGACTTGTTTTTAAGTAAGTCATAGTTAATTGTGCATTGATGATTAAAATAGAAGAATATTAGAGAATCAAGCACGATAAGTCTATTTTTCAGAATTAAAATTTTTGTTAGGTTGTCTACCTGAATCTGAATGTTATCTTGAAGCTTAAAATTTGCAAGGATGATGTCAAAAACACCCATAATTTTTGTGAGATTTTGAGCCTACTAGAGCATATATTCTTTTTCATGCTCACTTTATTGATTATGAGTGTGTCAACTTTGAATTGTTATTCTAGAACTTGTCTCGTTCATACAGATCGAGACCACACCTATGATTTGATATACAAAAATGATAAAGGCACCTATGATTTAACCCACTTACTCCACTAAAAGCCTACCTTCATAATTAACCCCTAGTGAACCCCGTTGATCCTAATAACCCTTTTTATTGGCTCACCCCCTAATATTAACCCAAAATCCTCTGTATTTGTTATCACCATTCCTTTTTTACTACCCTTATATTGAGATTTGATTTGATTAGTTACCTAATTATATTAATTCAGCAGTTAAATTTATCCTTTATATATTTGATTTGTTCTTTAAAAAAAACGAAGTATATTCATTATTAGTTATGTGATTAAGTGAGTTTATGCATTAAATTCCAATTATTGAAGAAGAGACTCGTATTAAAGTATTATCAATAGTAGTATTATCAGTTTCCAATTGATGTAATTATCTAGGATGAGTTCATTTTCTCTAGGTAGGTAACTTATCAATTCAATCTCGATTCAAACCTTCTAATTCAGCCTATATCCATACCTTTCACCTAAGCTCCGTTACAACCCGGTTAAAGACCTTTTGATCTGTTTATCATCTCATTTTACAGCGGTGGTGATTTGATTTTCAGGCAAGCCTATGGGATTAACTTTTCAGGTTCGAATTTTGAGTGCTTAATTTTGAACCTTAAACACCTCGAGTGATTTGAGTGAATCTTTTGTGAGGATGTCAGTCCTTGTAGGTTTTGAATTAAAGGTAATTATTCAGGTAAAGGAAAACACCTATGTTCTCGTACTACAAATGTATGACTTTGATTGTTTGAAACTTTAGGACTCTTTGAGATAAATCATCCATGTATAAATTATCTATGAATTATGGAAAGTTCGTTTTAATTGTAAGTTGAGAATTTTGCTTGAGGACAAGCAAAAGCTTAAGTGTGGGGGTATTTGATAAACCGTAAAAGTAACATATTTTAAACCCACATTTAGTATGCTTTTGGATGAATTAAGCCTCGATTTATGTAAAAAGGTGCTTTTAATACTTTCTTTTCATGTCTTATACTCAGGAAAGCACCCAAGGATGAAAAGAACGAGAAACGGGTTTAAAACGGACCAAATTAAGCCAAAGAGGAAATCGGCACGGCCTGGACTTAAGCCCACACGGCCGTGCCACGCCAATTTACTAGAACCCGGCCTGATCTCGACTTACACGGTTGTGTCTCATTAAAGAAGTCCAAACACGGCCTGACCACTAGTCACACGGGCGTGTGACATGGCCGTGTCCCTGTAGTGGCAAAGAGCAATTTCATTCGGAGTTGGAGACTTTGGGGCGAAGAAACATATTTCGAAAGCCTATATAAACCCCCTAAGTGTTACCTGAAAGGAGGCGGTTAGCTAGGCCAAGGAGCCGAGCCAAAAAGACCAGATTTGCGGAGCATCACTCGAAGATAGCCAGTTGATCCATCTCAAGAAGCCGAAATTCTACTCAAGACGGCGGATCTCTCCTTCAATTCCTTTAGGGAGTTTTAGGGATTTCTTATGTTTTGTTTTATCTTTTCTTCTGAGATGTTTTCTTTATTTGATATGAACTAAACCCTTTAGATACCTGAAGGAGATGAAATCTAAGACAGATCTTGTTATTGTTTTCTGAACTATATGATAAATATTTGACTTGTTTTTAATTAGGCGTGCTTAATTTTTGTGTTGATATTTTCGGGATATTAATTCAAGTATGATGTGCTTAGGTGGAGGAGTAAAAGTCCCTGCTTAAGAGTAGATCTAGCATAATTAAGCAGAGTTGACCGGACGCTTAGAGATAGGGTGACGAGATTTTGCCGAATTAGGGTGAAACCTAATATGGGAGTCCATAGATCGAGTTAATGGGATTCTAGGGTTTTAATTAGAAAGAGATTTCAATTAATCAACATAGGGTTAGACGTTATTCGCTTCGAGAGAGGGTTTAATATAACTTAGGGAATCTTACATATCAAGTCAAGTGAATACATCGTCTGGTTCAGTGTTAGATAACAAGTGAAGTCTAGGTGGATTCTTCCTGAGGGTATCATCTTAATCAATTGGTTTTTCTTCCAAGTTATTTTTCCCCAATTCATTCTTTTTGTCTTTGCGTCTTTAGTTTAGTTAATAGTTAAATTTAGATTAGATAACCATTCACTTAATTCTTAGGCTAAATAATAGAAATAGAGTTAGTATTAGTACTTTTGCTTCCTTTGGGATTCGATATTTCGGTCTTGCCTAAGCTATACTACTGTTCGATAGGTGCGCTTGCCTACAAATCGTTGTCAGAGTTAGTTTCCAGGTTCGATCATTTTTATTATAAATTTTAAAGCTCTGATTTCGACAATCAATCACTTCTCCTTAGAGTCCCTTTTCACGCCACTTCCAGCCTTCTAGAAGCCTAAAATTAAACTCCAAAATAAAACTGTAACACCCCAAACCCGGCCCAAACACCACGACCGGATATGGTATGTCACTAAGAAGATTGAGTAAAACATGTCACATCTTTGGAAAACATTTGTCGAGTTTAAACATTTTTACCGGAAAACTTAATAATTTGATAATGGATATAAGATATAAATTGTATATGATGCCTTTATGAATTAAAACCGAAATTAGAACACGCCTTAGTTTAAATTTTTATCAAATAATTCAAGGGTTTGAAAGTAAAGCCCAAAAACCGAAAATATAAAGCTAATGGCCCATGACCTTATTACAATGAAATAAAAACCCAACTAATCCAAAATTTTAAATATCAATAAACGAAATAATGTCTTTTACAGTATCCAAAATAATCGCATGCATGGCCACCTTGCGTTCCTCTCCAGCCCGGTCCAATGCTCTACGTGTTTCCTGAAAAATGTTAAACAGCGGGGTGAGTCACGAGACTCAGTGCGCAACCCTCCTGCACCATCAGATTGGGCCTTAGCCCCACAGATCAAAATAACAGAATATCATATAACAGAAATTATGCATAGCCCAACCCAATCCTAGGTTTCCATCCGCTACACATCACCCTTACCTGCCAATCACACCATTGGGGATTTCTACAATCACCCTCACCGCTACACACCACCAATGGCAGTCATGCTGCAGTTAGCTACTCATCGTCAGATTTGTGACATAGTCACCAGAACAGATCGTGGCAGAGCCATTACAACAGAACACTTCCCCTTTCATTAATCTCCCAACCCCGTGCATACATAGAAATCGGCATACACAGGAAAACATATCATCTCAATAGAACCATTCACTTATGAATGACAGAAATCACTAACCTGGTGATTCGCTATTACCCTCATCGAGTTTTCAACCGTTATGCTGGGATTTCGGCATTTAACAGAATATAAACAGATTTATCTATGCATATGCAACAACTTTTCCATCTTGCATCAACACACATCCTGAACCCGTGTGTGACGCATCACAGTAGACGGTAAATTCTTTTCCTGCCTCTGGCTGAATTAACATTGGCACTTCCGTCAAGATTCCCTTCAGCTTCTCAAAGCTCTCCTGCTTTTTGTCGGTCCATACAAACGATACTCCCTTCCTCAACAACTTAGTTAAAGGTGCCGCTATCAATGAGAACCCTTCAACAAACCTTCTGTAGTACCCGACCAATCCCAAGAAACTTCGAACTTCCGCCACAGACTTCGGCGGTTTCCAATCCAATACGACTTCTATCTTCTGAGGGTCCACGCTAATTCCCTCTGTGGAAACTACATACCCTAAGAAAGTCACTTCCTTCAGCCAGAACTCACACTTACTGAACTTTGCGTACAACTGCTTCTCCCTCAGAATTTGCAACACCACACGAAGATGTGCATCATGCTCCTCCTCGGACTTGGAATAAACTAGGATATCGTCAATGAACACCACAACAAATTGATCAAGGTATGGTTGAAACACCCGGTTCATCATATCTATAAATGCCGCTGGCGCGTTCGTTAGCCTAAACGGCATCACCAAAAATTCATAATGACCGTAACGAGTTCGAAATGCCGTTTTATGAATGTCCCCTTCTTTTACCTTCAGCTAATGATAACCCGACCTTAAATCTATCTTAGAGAAAACTGAAGCTCCTTTGAGCTGATCGAACAGATCATCGGTTCTCGCCAGCGGGTACTTGTTCTTAATCGTTAACTTATTCAGTTGACGGCAGTCTACACACATACACATGGATCCGTCCTTCTTCTTCACGAATAGGACTGTCGCTTCCCACGAAGACACACTCGGTCGAATAAAACCTTGATCCAACAGTTCTTGGATTTGAGCTTTGAGCTCCACCAGCTCCTTCGGCGCCATTCGGTAAGGAGCAATGGATACCGGAGCCGTACTTGGAAGTAGCTCTATTCCAAGCTCCACTTCGCGATCTGGAGGTAACCCTGGCAGCTCCTCAGGAAAGACATTCGCAAAATCCTTTACTGTTCTTACCCTATCGATAGTCACCTCCTTAGCGTCCAAAGCACTGATAAAAGCTAGAAATGCATTGCATCCTTTCCGAATCATCTTAACAGCCTTCAATGCAGATACCACGTTGGACAAATAATTCCTTCCTTCTCCTAACACAACCACCTCCCCGCCTTCCGGGGTACTCAACACCATACGCTTTGTCTCACAATCCAACTTAGCATGATGCTTAGTTAACCAATCCATTACCAAAATGAGGTCAAACTCCCCAAATGGTAATTCCATCAAGTCAGCCGCGAACACTACGCCTTGAGTCTCTAAAGGTACATTCCTAAACAGTTTGTCCACTACCCTAGATTGTCCTAAAGGACTAACCACAATCATCTTCTTAGTGGTTGTTTCAGAGTCTATACTTAGGGTCTCAGATACCGAGCATGCAACATAGGAGTGAGTTGACCCAATATCAATCAAGGCGAGAAAAAGGTTATCAACAATAAGAAACGTACCGGTTATGACGTCCGGTGCGTCACCATTCTCACGTCGACGAGCTGCATACACTAAACCTGGCTGTCTCGCGTCTACATTTCCTGCACCCCTACCAAGCGCTCCACGACCCCGACCAGATCCATTTCCTCCTCTACCTGGGCCACGACCCCTCGGTACTGGCTGACCACCTCTCCCAGCCTAATCAGAACCTCGTCTCGAGGGCTGTGCCTGATTCGCCTAGGGACAATCCTTAATCATATGCTCCGTGGATCCACACCTGAAGCATCACCAGTTCTCCTTCTGCACTCCCCATAATGTACCTTTCCACACAAGTTACATGACTGATTCTGACTCCCAGTAGTAGATGTCGGCGCACGAGCTGGCCCATCAGACCTAGGCCTTTTCTGAAAATTTCCAGATGATCCCGACGGCCCAAAATTCCTCTTATTCCTATTCCTATCCTTATCCTTATTCTGTTTCTCAGTCCACTCAACCTCCTCAGATATCTTAGCTTTCTCAACCAAAACCGCAAAGTCTCTTTCCTGCTGCGGTGCTACTAATACCCTCAGTTCATCCCTTAGTCCATCCTCGAACCGTACGCAACGCTCATAATCAGTCGCCACAATCCCTCGAGTGTAACGGCTCAGCCGCAGAAACTCCGCCTCGTATTCAGATACAGACTTACTTCCCTGCACCAAATTCAGAAATGCCTTCCTCTGGCCGTCCACATAGCTGGCCCCAACATACTTTCCCTGAAACGATTCCTTAAAGTAATCCCAGTCAATCCGGTCTGCGGCAGTACCCTTCTTTTACCGTGAGCCACCACTGATAAGCCTCGTCTCGAAGAAGAGACACGACCCCTTTCAACTTCTCCTCTACAGTGAAATCAACGTCATCCATTATACGCTCACTTGCCTCTAACCAATACTCAGCTGTATTAGGGGCTACGCCAGAAACACCTCTAAACACCTCCGCTCCGTTGGCTCGAAGTTGTTCTGACACAGATTTCCAAGCTCCTGAACCCATGCCTGCCCCAACAACTCTTTCAAGAACCCGCAACATTGCCTGAGACACCGCATCATCTCAGGCCGCCTGGTCCCGTAATTCTCCCTCCACAGCTAGTGGATCCGGCATCTCGTTTCTTGACCCGTGGCCAGACCCTACTGGCTCTGACACGGTCATCCTACCCCTACCGCGTCCACGCGGCAGACGTCCTCGACTCCTTGTACTCATTCTTCCGATTGGTGTTTATCTGATTAGAAATTTTATGAATTATTACTCTTCCCACTGATTATCCACGAACAGTTTTATGAAAAGGCATTTCGATAGTGATTCTTTCGAATTCTAAATTATATCTACGTGTTTCAGTCTCAAAACTACTCCTTCTAGTTCTGGGAACTACATCATACATTCAACATTCATCATACAAGTGGCATCCAGGCACGCACATTCATCACTTAAGGGTGTTTTCGTCATTCCACTTCCCAGGAATATTTTCGTAATTTTATCCTACAAGGTATGTTTGTATTTTGACAAAATAGAGTTTCTTGGTAATTGTTGAGATAGAGGTATATATATATTAATTTAAAACAGGGTATTTTGGAGAATTTGATTTTCAAAAGAATAATAGTGGCGTTCCAGCGTTTGTGGTTTTTGGTTGTTGTTGTGTTGTGTATTTGTTGTTTTTTTTTTTACACAGGGGTACTTTGGAAAATTTCATTTCACAAACCGGGTTACTTTTGTAAATCTAGGGGTTTTCGGGTAAGTTTGCAAAACTTGAGTATTTTATAACATTTCAGTTGTTTTGGGAATTTTCACCAACCAAGTGTATTTTGGAAATTTTACAAAACTTGGGGGTGTTTCGATAATTTTGCAAAATAGGGTTCCTCGGTAATTTTTGAAATAAGGGTATCTTGGTAATTTTGCAATCCGGGGTTATTTCGGTCATTTTATAAATCAAGGGTAATTTAGTAATTTAAAACTGATAGGATGGCTGGTCCCTTTCGGGTTTTAATTATAGGTTTTGGCCCGTCAACAAATCCTCGTGGCTAGGGTGAACAGTCACTACGCACCAGGTAGGATTCCAGCGAAGAGGAGGTGAGTCACTAGGACTGTTTAAGTACCAGGCTCTTCCGGATCCAATCCTAGACATGCGCATGCCTGTTGCCACACCCCAACCCAGCGACTTGTTCACGGGGTTTGTTTAGTTGACTTAAGTCTTATGAGATTTAAGAAGTTGTTTAAGCTAAGCCTAGAGTCCATCAAGTTCTAATTTAAATAGTCTACGTCCCTTAAAGCCCATAAAGCCCACATACATATATAACACACAGTGAGTTCAGAATACTTACCTGGCGGACTTGGGCTAGAGACGCAGGTGCCATGCTGAGAGAACCATCCTGTATTATTTATAAACATGCATGTTTCCAAACCCATCTTTAGAAAACGTTTTGAGCCCAAAACCCCAAAGTCGAGTTTTGAACCGGGCTCTAATACCAACTTGTAACACCCCAAACCCGGCCCAAACACCACCACCGGATCTGGTATGTCACTAAGAAGATTTAGTAAAACATGTCACATCTTTGGAAAACATTTGTCGAGTTTAAACATTTTTACCGAAAAACTTAATAATTTGATAATGGATATAAGATATAAATTGTATATGATGCCCTTATGAATTAAAACCGAAATTAGAACATGCCTTAGTTTAAATTTTTATCAAATAATTCAAGGGTCTGAAAGTAAAGCCCAAAAATCGAAAATATAAAGCTAATGGCCCATGGCCTTATTACAATGAAATAAAAACCCAACTAATCCAAAATTTTAAATATCAATAAACGAAATAATGTCTTTTGCAGTATCCAAAATAATCGCATGCATGGCCACCTTGCGTTCCTCTCCAGCCCGATCCAATGCTCTACGTGTCTCCTGAAAAATGTTAAACAACGGGGTGAGTCACGAGACTCAGTGCGCAACCCTCGTGCACCATCAGATTGGACCTTAGCCCCACAGATCAGAATAACAGAATATCATATAACAGAAATTATGCATAGCCCAACCCAATCCTAGGTTTCCATCTGCTACACACCACCTTTACCTGCCAATCACACCATTGGGGATTTCAACAATCACCCTCACCGCTACACACAACCGATGGCAGTCATGCTGCAGTTAGCTGCTCATCGTCAGATTTGTGACATAGTCACCAGAACAGATCGTGGCAGAGCCACTACAACAGATAGTGGCAGAGCCAGTACAATAGAACACTTCCCCTTTCATTAATCTCCCAACCCCGTGCATACATAGAAATCGGCATACACAAGAAAACATATCATCTCAACAGAACCATTCACTTATGAATGACAGAAATCATTAACCTGGTGATTCGCTATTACCCTCCTCGGGTTTTCAACCGTTATGCCGGGATTTCGGCATTTAACAGAATATAAACAGATTAATCTACACATACTAACAGACAATCTAAATGTTGTGAGGAATTACACACCTGCTAACCCGTAGTACTACTCTCTATGTCTATACCCTCGCTAATCAGATCTACTGCCCTTTGCCTACAACTTTGCTTAAAAAGCCGGTAGAACGCGAAGATAAGGCCTCTCCTATATTCAGCCAAGGGTTAGTGTTTTACCCGAATTATACATTAAATTAACAGATCTCCTTACCTTGAAATCCCGAAAGTAATACGATCCGAGTGCTGCTGAACTCTGGCTTAGAAATCTAAGCGATTGAATCCTCTTCAAATCCTGGAATACCGCAAATGAAAGAAAACACCTGATTAGTTAACCATATGGCTATTCAGCTAAGATCTCTAAAAGCCGGAAAAAGATTGAAATCTCGCGAATCGACACTTACCTTTAGTTTTCTTCAATATTCGGCACAAGCAGACACCACAGAAGGAATTCGGCAATCACAGGAGATGAGATCTAGGGATTTCGACTTTTAAGAAAATCCCGGAAAAGATGAACAAGAGAAATATTGATACGCTTTTGGCTTTTAGAAGAACAAAGAATTGAAAAGATGGGCAAGGAAGTAGATAGAGTGATTCGGCCAAAGAGTTTGAAAGAGAAGAGAAAGTAAATGGAAGAGGTTTCAGTTTTTGACAGAAAAAGAAAAGGAAGAAGAAAAGATGATTCTAGTTTGCCGAAAAAGAAAGAAAACTTGAGGCTATTTTCAAAGAACACAATGAAAAATTCGGCACACCCCCTTGCCTATACTGAACCGATTTTTCCCCCTCTCCTGTATTTGATTTTCGGCCAACTCTGCAACCTAGAGATCACTCTTATCATTCTATCCCTTATCCTTATCAAAACACCCATCTAAAAGAGGCTTAATTAACTCCAACTCTTCCCTCCTTTATCAGCTTTAATTATCCATATTTTAAAACAATAAATCTCCTATAATTTAGCCTTGTTACCGCCCCCCAGCTCTCCTTGGGCTGCCGAAATTGGCCCAATTCCTTGGGCTCCAAGCGACCACACTGAGGCCCCCTTCTTTTGCCTATTGGCGCCACTTATAGCTCCCTCCTACTGCGCCTCTTGTTCCTGGGCCACAAGCCAATTATGCCTATTACACTCTCAATACTTTATTTAAACCCAATAGTCTCTAAACAAAATATTTAGCCAAGACCTCGGCCCATTCCTGAGCCCAATTTGCCCCTCTAAACCTCAAATTAACATTTTAAGCACACATCACATAAAATGCACAGGCCCAATAATTCGGGATGTTACAAAAACTAAGCTAGCACTCGAACCTCAGACCTCCCTGCATGCATATGTCGCCACCTCTCTACACCCTAGTGGCGTCACTTAGCCACTTCACCACAGGTTTCTTTTTGCCATTTTCACTTATTTTTATTTAAAAGCCCACCTTACAACCCTGATTCCTTAATTAATTAAATTAAGAATCCTCCACCACAAAACTCAAACCCAGAGCTTCTCCAACACACCTAGACACTCCAAATTCATTAAACCTTTAAAGTCGTCATGTCATTTGTCATTTTCTTGCTCACTTAATAGGCCCAAATTCGGGGCGTTACATTTTTGCTCAATTTAAGTGCCACAACAACTCAGGAGTAAGACTTGGTCAAGTGTAAATCTTCAAGCAAATCTCTAATTTCTTCAGCATTGCAAGGACCGTGGGCAATTAAATGAAAAAGTGGTTTATGTGGACAGCCAAGTGTAGCCAAAAATTGGGTTGACTTGGTCTCTAATTTGGACAATTTTGTAATCCAAGAAAGCTATCAGACCTATCCAAAATAAATCAATAAATTAGAGGACCAAAGAATAAAAATTTATCCAATTTAAATAATTAATTATAACCCAAATTATTAATGAAATATCTAAAAATAGATATTTAAATATAATTTTATATTTTCTTATTTAATTTAATCATGCATGGCCCACTTCATGTCTTAAAAATATAATATGCTCAATTTAATATGAAATAAGCCATTTTATGCATGAAAACTATATAAAAAAGCATAAAATCACATTTTAATAATTTCTATGTCCTAATTTCATATTTTCACATATTTCATTAATTTATTACACATTTATTAGTTTTAACAACAAATTTAAGTAAAAAGGTGATAAATTATATAGGAAAAGTCCTATATATTTTTCCGTTTACACACCCCCAAACTAAAATCATTGCTCGTCCCGAGTAATGGTTATGCACAGCAAAAGGTCTTGCCAAGGCAAAATTGCTAATTGTGTAAGCAACATCAATCTTTGTCCCATACTTATGCATTAATAACTTCATGTTCACAGAACTTCTTTATTAACAACTAATTCACATGCAAACACTTATAGAATTTTATATTAAGTTTCAAAATATGCCAACATGAATTATAGTTTGTATGTATGTCACAGCCACAGATAACATTCTTCATTCAACATAATTTCTTATCAATCAAGCAAACAATCACAAGGCTTATTTATGAACTTCATATGTTGAATTTAGTACTTCCTCTCCACTAATGTAGGTGACATAAGCATCAAACCAATAGGTCTTTTATAAGGTTGTAATGGGGCTCGGTTAAAGGTAGGGATTTTAAGAGATGAGACATTTCAGTTTCAAAATCTTAACCTTTAACTCTGTCTTGGATTTCTCAAATTATAGCCTTCTTCTTTAAGTTAACCTTTGGAACACCCCCAAAGTTATTTTGAATTCAATCTTATACATTTTTTTCTTTTTGGGGACTGAGCAAACTTTTCTTCGCTCTCTTTCTGTCTCTTTTTTTTTATGTTTTTTTTATTTTTTTTAGCATGAGCACATACATCTTTTTAAAAATTTCCTCAAATGTTGATTACCAAGACAACTTTAGTTAAGATGGGTGCACAAAATTAGGATAACTTAAAAAGATGGTAATAGGCTTATAATTTGGGTTCATGGCAATAAAAAGGCCTTTAAGCTCAAAATTACAATTTCAAGGGTCTAATATCATAAAGTTGGCTTGAAAATGCTCAAACGATCCAAAGAAATAGTGCCTATATCATTTTAGAGTTTTATTTCTCCTAGGGTTTCCCCTCAAGAAAGTTATTAAGTCAATTCTAAAGATATAAACCTTCATGCATGTCTAATCTCAAGAGAAACTAACTTTTCATGGCAAACATTACTAAGGCTAAGATCATACAAGCATTCCATTCTTCATGATAACAACTTTCACTCAAATATAATCATCATTCATACTTGCATACAAACTATCTTATTAACAAAAAATGTCTCTAAACAATCATTTATTAAAACATACTTATGAAAGAAAGGATTGAAACATACTTGAAAATTTAAAAATTTGAGCAATTTATTTGCCTTACCCCCTTTAAAAAGAAGCAATGTCCTCATTGCAAGAACAAAGTAATGAATGAAAAATGAACACCAGGTAGGGTTGTAAAGAAAGAGAGGTGAGTCATTAAGACTGCTTAAATACCAAGTCTTTCCTAATAACCCAATCCTAGACATGTTCATTCCCATTCCCACATAACTTAGTCTTCTTCTTTCTAAAGAAGTGTTAGGTTTATTCATGCTTGCTATGTTTTATTCTACAGAAATTAAATCCTAATTACAAAATAAATAAATTCCTAAAGACCTAAAAATAATTAAATAAATAATAAGACAAGAATCCCCCCTTTTATTTTTCTGACTCATTCCCCTTGTCTTTTTCAGCTTCGTCTCCACTTGCATAGTAAGTACCGTCTGTCCATGTCTCAAAGATAGCATCTGGGAACTCAGGAACAAAATTACTAGAGATATTCCTAAAAGTATTTTTGCATGAACTTGCACATATCCATCAAAATTGACAACTCTGATTTCTTTAAAGCACCTGTAGAAGTCGGCATAAGAGCTGTAGATTCAGGTTCAACACTTAGCTTGATTGGTTATTCTTTTGGCTCAACCCTTGGTTCAGGGGTTGCAGATCCTTCAACTAGTTTAGGACTATTCGGTTCCTTGTCAGATTCTTCTTCTTCAGTGTTTGTAACTGAATTAGCTTCAATTTCAGTTTCATTTGTTGACTCTTCAGTATCTAGCTCAGTTGGCTCTTCTTGCTCGCCTTGATTCAGCTCGTGCACCTTCTCTACTAACCTTTCAAGATCATGATTTGTAATGCACCCTTGAACATATTGCCCCTTTAGATTTGCTTGTGTTTTAACATGGGCCCTTAAGCAAAGTGAAATGATTAATGATGGGCAATAAACACTTCCTGTCTTCTTTTTAGCACAATCATGAATCTCCTTGAGAATAATTTTCCCAACATTAATGGACTTTTCTGTCAAAATTGCATATAACAAGAGCATCTGTTCCATCGAGATGGTGGAATTATGTGAGATAGGCATAAAACTGTAGCGAACAAAATAAAACCATACCTTTGTTACTGGTTTTAGGTTTTCCCTTCGATAAGAATGGGTCCCATACTTTCTTATAATCCATTGGGATCCTGGATTTGTCACAATATCAAGCACTGGTTGAAGAAAATCCCAATTGATATTGTTCATCATAGGGTAGTACTCATCTTCTTCAACATTAGGTAAGTTAAAAAATCATTGATGGACATAGAAGTAAGACGTACCTTTTTTTTCGAACGATGACTTCAGTAGCATAATACAAAGTCAAACTAGCATAGAATTTTCGAACTAGTTCATCATTGAGAAGTGAACGAGCATCACAAAATTGTTCCCACTTGAGAGCATTGATTTTGTTTCTAATCGGTATAGGAACAACCATCAAATCATTATTCTTCAAAGTCAAAACCTTTTTCCGGCATCATAGGTTGATGCTTGAAGATTGAATCAAATCTCTCTTTCACTTCTTCATCGATCAAAATCGGGTTTTCAAGAGTAGTCTTTTAAGATCTGGTTCTTTTACTAGACATGGTATCTTTTCCCAAAAATTCGGTGAAGTTTCTGCACAAGGGAGGAAAGAGAAATTGTAACATTCTAAAATTAGGGGTGTAACATCCCAAAAATGGGGCTATTTGGAAGTTAATTATTTTTCTTATGTATGAACTGCTGTGATATTATTTATGGAATAATAGAGCTTAATTAAGGCTTTGAGTGGGCATGGTTTGGTAGAAATTTCTGTTGATAACTTTAAAGACAGGGAGCCTTAGCAGGAGGGGGTTATAAGAATAAATGTGGATAATTTGACACCAAATGAGGCTTTGGCAAAGTGGCAAAAGTGAGGCCACTTAAGAGCTAGTGTGACGCCACCAAGGAGCAAGGGAGAACCTTGGTTCGAGTCACAAAAATCCTCCCTTTTGGTCTTTATTTGGACGGCACAAGGGGAGAGAAATTCTCTCCTTAAATTCTTTTTATTAATTATCTATTTAGATAATAAGATAAATGAGCTTTTTAATGGGATTTTTATATTAAAGGATAATATGAGCATTTGGAATTGGATTTTTATTTGTTTAATTCTGAGGATAATTGGGATAATATTAGTTTTATTTTGATAATATAAGATAATTAAGGGAATTATTTGATTAAAAGGATTAATGGTTATTAATAGGGATATTATCTAGATTATTAAGATTATTAAGGGATTATTGGGGATTAATTCAAATTAATTTGAATTAATTCAAAGGGGTGGACGGCAAGGGTACTAAGTGCCTATAAAAGCAGTAGTTGACCCCCTTGTTTTTCTTTTCTTCATTTTGCTAAGTGCTGAATTCCCTAACCCTCCTTTGTTCTTGTATTTTCTCCACCCTCTCAAATCCCTTCAAGCCGAAACTCTTAGCACCTCTCCTCCCCATTATTTCCTCTTTGGCCGAATATACCCATTGGAAATACCGAATTCCTTTCTCCTATTTTTAACCACTTTGGCCGAATCTCAAGCAAGGGGTGAGCTCCTTCGATTTCTTCTTCAATCGATCCTGAGAGAAGGTAAGTGTGCCGAAATCCCATGGTTTTTCCCTCCCTATTCTCTGCCGATTTCCATTAAGGGGGTAGGTATCAATTTTAATGGTGGTTAGCAAGGCTTCTAAACGAGTGGTAACCTATTTCTTTTAGGTACTCAGGAGAGTAAAGCAGTCGACTCAGGCCTCGATCTCTAGTATTCAATATTTGGTAAGTAAGATGGTAAGATCCTCTATAGTTAGTTATTTGGTATTCGTTTAAGCCGAAAGTTACTAACTTATTGATTGCCGATGCATGGAATCAAAAGTAGATTTGGGAGTTTAGTGTTGCGATTAGTATCCAAAGGTGTGAAGGTAAGGATTCGGGTTCACAAGGAACCCCTCTTAAATTATTTGGTTGGCCGAATGGTCCATATCACTAACTTTCATGTTTGGCCGATTATAGGGACAAAGAAAAGCTTGTGTGGCCAATTCGTCCATTCGGGTTTAGGACTATCGTTGACATCAGGTGTGTACATACACACATATAACTTGTTAAATATGCTGATTGTTGTGAATGCTATCTTGATTTTATGTAGCATTGGATAATATACCATATCGGTATAGATGGTGATTCAGGTAAGTACCTGTTAATATGAATTTGTTATTTGATGCTTTTGGGAAGCATGATGCATTGATACATGAGATTTAAGTATGTGATGACATGAAACATATACATATGTGATTGATGTGGGATTGATGAGTGGAGGGGGCAGTATTAATCGTGCCGACGGGCACCAGTGTTTTGGTAACACACCGTGACTACGGTCACCAGAGGTTTGGTACCTCCAGAGGTTTGGCACCTCATAGCGACTTATCCCTGTGGTTAACACCACCGTGGGTTGGCCCCACTTGAGATATGGGATCGTCTGCTAGTGATTTGGTATCACACGATGGGTTGGCCCCATCAATTGATCCGTGTCTACAGACACCAGTGTTTTGGTAACACATTGTGACTATATGTCACCAGTGGTTTGGCACCACCAGTGGTTTGGTACCACAACGGGGTAGACAGTGGCGTTTGGATGGCTAGGTTGGGTATTTAATATTCTGCATATTAATTGTTATGTGTTGTGTATGAAAATGTTTTTAAAACGGGGAAAGGGTTACATACTGAGTCTTGGTGACTCACCTTCTCCTTTACATTTTTCAGGTGACAAGTAGATCGCGGATGTGGAGCCGGGTTGACTCGAGGTGGCCATGCGGTGGATTTAAATTAAATGAACTTTAATTTTAGTTATGATAAATTTTATTTCCAGTTTTAGTTTATTTGGATGTAATAAGGCCTCCTGATATTTTATTTTTGTTATTTTTCATATGTTGAATATTTGTTTTAAACTATAATATTATTATTAAATTAAAGTCACATGTTTTCCCAAATTAACACGAAAATGTTTTCATCATGCCATCGGGCACACTTGTAATTTTATAATAACTTGGCTTAATTAAATTTTCAATTAAATCTAAGTATGCCTTTTTGCGATACCACTAAATAAAAGGTTTCCGGCAACTAAAAATTTTTACTTAGCAAAAGTGTTTTCAAAAATATTTTCCTTGTGACAGACTAGATTCGGCCATAGTGTTTGGGCCGGGTTTGGGTTGTTACAAAATTGGTATCAGAGCCAGGTTCAAAGCTCGGCTGTGGGGGCCCAAGGCCCAAAAATGTTTTAGTAGGCCTTTTTAATTGTTTTTGGGTTTTAAAGCAGCATGGCCCGAGTCTCCGGCACCGATCCGCCCAGGTAAGTACATCTAAACCTCTTTGTGAATTATATTCTGTAGAAGGGTAGGAAGCATGGAACGTAGATAGACTTATAGGAACTTGAACCCTAGGATTAGATTACCCAAACACACAAACAGAACATAAGACTTAAAGAACTTAACCAACCTATGACTTAGTCACTGAGCTAGGGTGTGGTAACCCCTGTACGCATGTCTAGGATTGGATCCGGAAGAGCCTGGTATTTAAGCAGTCCTCGTGACTCACCTCCTCTTCGCAGGTATCCTACCTGGTGCGTAGCTTCGGTTCACCCTAACTCAGAGGGCTCAGTGGTGTGGCAACCTCTGTGCGCATGTCTAGAAAGGTTCAGTGGGAGCTTGGTATTTAAGCGGTCCGTGTGACCCACCTCCTCTTCACTCGAATCCTGCCTGGTGCGTAGCTTTGGTTCACCCTGACCAGGAGGGCTCGGTCATAGGCTAAACACAATGATTAAAACCCGAAAAGGGAATTAGCCATGTTTTCGAAAAAGAATGAAACAACAAACCCTAATGTTTTCAAAACTTGTGCAATAACTTTTTCAAATTCGAGAACATTATTTTTGCAACGTTTTCCTCGAAAAACTTGATTTGTGGAAAATTACAAAAATGCCCTTAGGGATAAAATTACTAAAATGCCCTCGATTCATAGATATCAGTTCAATGGTTTTGCTCAAGATTTCAACTATTTTATAAATATTCAACAACTTAGCTTTGAAAATCATCAGCAAAATATTTTGGTTTTGGAAAATTACGAAAACGCCCTCAAGTCGCAAAATTACCGAAATGACCTTGGTTTGGAAATCTTTACAAACATCACTATTTGAAAAGGAACATTTTTTTTAAAAAAAAAGAGAACCCTCGGAGTTTTACAACTGTTAAAAATATCCCTGACTTATTAAAATTTCGAAATTGCCTCTGAATGACAAAATTACCAAAATACCCTGGTTTCAAAATGATGCCGTATCTCTAAATTTTACAGAGTTTTCAGAAAAACCCTCCAGTGTTGGGAATTGCAAAACAACCTACTTTACTAAAGTTTTAAAAATTTCTTTTATTACGAAAATACCCTTGTAGGAAAAAGACGAAAATACCCCTGGGTTAGAAATGGGCAGAAATGTCCGAAGAGCGAATAGGTATGGAAAGTATTAAGGAATGGATGCAAGAACTTCTTTGTGTGAACTAGGTTAGGAAACTGAAACCTTGTTTGCTCGAAAGAATCTCTGATTAAAACTCTATCCATAAAATTTCTTCGCGAATAAGAAAGTGGAACAAATGCTAATGCATAAAATTTTTCTTAATCAGATTAAAAGCGCGGTAGATAGAATGAGTTCCAGAGGACGAGGATGCCGTGGACGCGGTAGGGGTAGGATGACGGTGTCTGAACCCGTCAGGTCGGGACAAGGTTCTGAAAACGAAGTACCACCGCCACCACCACCTCCAGCTTTTAGAGCTGAGGAGCAGGATCAGACCGGTGGTGAGGCGGTATCGCAAGCTGTTTTGCGAGTCTTGGAAATGGTGGCTGGGGCTGGTGGAAATCTGGGAGCTCGGAAATCTGTTCCCGAGCGAATTCGGTCCAACGGGGCGGAAGTGTTTCGGGGTGTGTCAGGAGTGGCACCCAGTGCAGCAGAATACTGGCTAGAGTCAATTGAAAGGATCATGGATGATCTTGACCTGACTGAGGAAGAAAAACTGAAAGGGGCCGTATCGCTTCTAAAGGATGAAGCGTATCAGTGGTGGCTGACAGTTCGAGATGGCGCTACGGCAGATGATCTGACTTGGGATTATTTCAAAACCACCTATCAGAAGAAGTATGTGGGCACCAGTTATACAGATGCTCAGAGGAAAGCCTTTCTAGGGTTAGTGCAAGGAACTAAGTCAGTAGCGGAATATGAGGCGGAGTTTTTAAGACTGAGTAGGTATGCTAGAGGCATCGTGGCTACTGAACACGAGCGCTGTGTCCGCTTTGAGGACGGACTTCGAGATGATTTGAGGTTACTGATTGCCCCGCAGCAAGTTCGTGAGTTTTCATCTCTAGTGGAAAAGGCTAAGGTAGCCGAAGGGATCAAGGAGGCTGTGAGGCAAAATTATAGTAGGAATAATCAAAAGAGAGGATTTGGGTCAGCTGGATCCAGTGGTAGTGTCCAGAAAAAGGCTAGGCCAAGTGGGCCAAATCAGGCAGCAAGGCCCATGACTGCTAATCAGAGGCCGACTCAGTGTAACCGTTGTGGAAAGACCCATTGGGGAAGTTGTTCGACCAGCGATAGAGGATGTTTTGAGTGTGGGTCTTTGGAGCATCGGGTCAGAGATTGTCCTCGGAAACTAGCTAAGAACCAGCCAGAGGGACAGAACTGTGCTCAGGATAGAAATGTGGGACCACAGAGGGGTCGTGGTAATGGCAGAGGAAGCAACGGTCCTAACCGAGGTCGTGGAATTCAGGGCAGAGGTTCAGGCAACACAGAGGCTAGGCAGCCTGGCTTAGTTTACGCAGCGAGGCGTCGCGAGGAGGGTGACGCACCGGATGTCATAACCGGTACGTTTCTAATTTTTGGTTTTCCTTATGTTGCATTGATTGATATGGGCTCGACGCACTCGTACATTGCTAGTAGTGTGGTAGGAACTATGGACCTAAACTCTGAAACTGCTTCTAGGAAGATGACTGTAGTTAGTCCTTTAGGTCACTCTGTAGTGGTAGACAAACTTTATAGAGACATACCCCTAGAACTCCAAGGGGTAGTATTTGTGGCTGATCTGATGGAACTACCGTTTGGGGAGTTCGATTTGATCCTTGGAATGGATTGGCTGGTTAAGTATCAGGCGAATTTGGATTGCGCGGCTAAGCGCATGGTTCTTAAGACGGCTGAAAATGATGAAGTGGTTATGATAGGTGATAGGAGGAATTACCTATCCAACGTGGTGTCTGCCTTGAAGGTTGAGAAGATGGTCAAGAAGGGTTGTAAGGCGTTTTTGGTTCAAATCTGTGCTTTGGAAGCTAAGGAGTCAGTAGTTGGAAAGGTCCGAACGGTTGGGGAATTTGCTGATGTGTTCCCAGAAGAACTTCCGGGTCTGCCTCCAGATCGGGAAGTCGAATTCGGTATAGACTTGCTACCCGGAACGGCACCTGTGTCTATAGCACCTTACCGAATGGCACCAAAGGAATTAGTGGAGCTGAAGGCTCAAATTCAGGAGCTCTTGGACAGAGGATTTATCCGACCAAGCATATCTCCATGGGGAGCACCAGTGTTATTTGTCAAGAAGAAGGACGGGTCCATGCGAATGTGTATTGACTACCGCCAACTGGACAAGTTAATGATCAAGAACAAGTACCCGTTGCCTCGGATCGATGACTTGTTTGACCAACTGAAGGGTGCGTCGGTATTCTCAAAGATTGATCTTAGGTCAGGTTATCATCAATTAAGGGTGAAGGAGGCTGATGTTCACAAGACGGCATTCCGAACTCGGTATGGGCATTACGAGTTCTTGGTGATGCCATTCGGGTTGACCAATGCACCGACGGCATTTATGGACTTAATGAATAGGGTATTTCAACAGTACTTAGACCAATTCGTCGTGGTGTTCATCGACGACATATTGTTTTACTCAAGGACGGAGGAGGAGCATGACAAGCATTTACGGATAGTTCTGCAAGTGTTGAGGGAAAAACAGTTATATGCCAAATTCAGTAAGTGCGAATTCTGGCTGAGGGAAGTGGCTTTCTTAGGACATGTAGTATCAGCTGAAGGAATTAGAGTAGACCCTCGCAAGATTGAAGCAGTATTGGATTGGAAACCACCTAGGTCGGTGGCTGAAATACGAAGTTTTCTGGGTTTAGCAGGGTACTATCGGAGATTCGTGGAAGGATTCTCCCTAATCGCAGCGCCGTTAACTAAGTTACTAAGGAAAGGTGTTCCATTTGTATGGACGGAGAAGCAGCAAGAAAGCTTTGATAAGCTAAGGAAAATTCTGACGGAAGCTCCGGTTTTGGTACAGCCTGAAGTAGAGAAGTTGTTTACCGTCTACTGTGATGCATCCCATACTGGTTTGGGATGTGTGCTGATGCAAGAAGGAAAGGTAGTAGCCTATGCATCCCGTCAGTTAAGACCGCATGAGGTTAACTACCCAACGCACGACTTGGAGTTAGCGGCAGTCGTCTTTGCTTTGAAGATATGGAGACATTACTTGTATGGGGAGAAGTCGATAGTTTACACGGATCACAAAAGCTTGAGGTATCTTTTGACTCAGAAGGATCTGAATCTGAGACAACGGCGATGGATTGAACTATTAAAAGATTACGATTGTTCAATCGAGTATCATCCGGGTAAGGCTAACGTGGTAGCTGACGCGTTGAGTCGAAAGGTTGTGACGGATTTAAGAGCGATGTTTGCTCGGTTGAGTCTATATGATGATGGGAGTCTTTTGGCAGAACTTCAAGTTAAGCCAACATGGATCGAGGAGATTAAGGAAAAGCAGTTGGTGGATGAAGGCTTGAACGCTAAGAGGGAACAAGTTCAGGATGGTGGTTTGGAAGGGTACAGTCTGTCTAGTGATGGGGTGCTATGCTTTCAAGGGCGAGCTTGTATGCCAAAGGATATGGAGTTGAGGCGGAAAATTCTCCATGATGCACATAGCGGCCCATACGCTATGCATCCGGGAGGAAGCAAGATGTATGGAGATCTACAAAAACAGTTCTGGTGGCCCGGGTTGAAGCGTGAGGTAACGGAATTTGTAGGGAAGTGTTTGACGTGTCAGCAGGTTAAGGCTGAACACCAGTTGCCATCAAGGCTACTTCAACTGGTAAAGATCCCTCAATGGAAGTGGGAGCGGATCACTATGGATTTCGTCAGTGGGCTACCCCTGACGCCTAGCAAGAAGGACGCAGTTTGGGTGATTGTGGACCGTCTGACTAAGTCAGCACACTTCATACCAGTAAGGGTGGATTTCTCTCTTCAGAAGCTAGCTAAGCTGTATGTGTCAGAAATAGTAAGATTGCATGGTGTGCCAGTATCGATCATCTCGGATAGGGATCCCAGATTCACGTCAAGGTTCTGGAAAGCGTTGCATCAAGCTTTGGGTACACGGTTGGATTTCAGTACAGCTTTCCATCCACAGTCTGACGGACAATCGGAAAGGGTAATACAGATTTTGGAGGACATGTTAAGAGGATGTGTTTTGGATTTCAGTGGTAGTTGGGAGGCGTACCTACCATTAGCGGAATTCGCTTATAACAATAGTTATCAAGCAAGTATTCAGATGGCTCCATATGAAGCCCTATATGGACGAAAATGCCGTACTCCTACATGTTGGACGGAGTTGGGGGAACGACAAGTTCTGGGTCCAGAATTGGTAACAGAGACTGAAGACAAAGTCAAGGTGATTCGGTCTCGTCTCAAGGAAGCATCAGATAGACAGAAGTCTTATGCCGATCTCAAACGCAAGGAAATGGAGTATGCTGTGGGAGACAAGGTCTTTCTGAAGGTGTCGCCTTGGAAAAAGGTGTTGAGATTTGGACGAAAGGGGAAGCTGAGCCCAAGGTTCATCGGGCCATATACAGTGGTAAAGCGAGTAGGACCGGTAGCTTATCAGCTAGAGTTGCCGGCAGAGCTGAATCAGATCCATGACGTATTTCATGTATCGATGCTGAGACGGTATCGGTCAGATCCTTCGCACGTTGTGCCAGTAGCAGAGATTGAGGTGAATTCGGATTTATCTTTTGAAGAAGAACCGGTTCAGATCTTAGACCGAGATGTGAAGGTTCTGCGTAGAAAGTCAGTGCCCTTAGTGAAAGTGCTGTGGCAGAACCATGGTGTGGAAGAAGCTACGTGGGAACCTGAGGATGTGATACGGCGGCAATACCCTCATCTGTTTTAGCTAGGTAATTTCGGGACGAAATTTATTTTAAGGGGGGTAGAACTGTAACATCCCAAAAATGGGGCTATTTGAAAGTTAATTATTTTTCTTATGTATGAACTGCTGTGATATTATTTGTGGAATAATAGAGCTTAATTAAGGCTTTGAGTGGGCATGGTTTGGTAGAAATTTCTGTTGATAACTTTAAAGGCAGGGAGCCTTAGCAGGAGGGGGTTATAAGAATAAATGTGGATAATTTGACACCAAATGAGGCTTTGGCAAAGTGGCAAAAGTGGGGCCACTTAAGAGCTAGTGTGACGCCACCAAGGAGCAAGGGAGAACCTTGGTTCGAGTCACAGAAATCCTCCCTTTTGGTCTTTATTTGGACGGCACAAGGGGAGAGAAATTCTCTCCTTAAATTCTTTTTATTAATTATCTATTTAGATAATAAGATAAATGAGCTTTTTAATGGGATTTTTATATTAAAGGATAATATGAGCATTTGGAATTGGATTTTTATTTGTTTAATTCTGAGGATAATTGGGATAATATTAGTTTTATTTTGATAATATAAGATAATTAAGGGAATTATTTGATTAAAAGGATTAATGGTTATTAATAGGGATATTATCTAGATTATTAAGATTATTAAGGGATTATTGGGGATTAATTCAAATTAATTTGAATTAATTCAAAGGGGTGGACGGCAAGGGTACTAAGTGCCTATAAAAGCAGTAGTTGACCCCCTTGTTTTTCTTTTCTTCATTTTGCTAAGTGCCGAATTCCCTAACCCTCCTTTGTTCTTGTATTTTCTCCACCCTCTCAAATCCCTTCAAGCCGAAACTCTTAGCACCTCTCCTCCCCATTATTTCCTCTTTGGCCGAATATACCCATTGGAAATACCGAATTCCTTTCTCCTATTTTTAACCACTTTGGCCGAATCTCAAGCAAGGGGTGAGCTCCTTCAATTTCTTCTTCAATCGATCCTGAGAGAAGGTAAGTGTGCCGAAATCGCATGGTTTTTCCCTCCCTATTCTCTGCCGATTTCCATTAAGGGGGTAGGTATCAATTTTAATGGTGGTTAGCAAGGCTTCTAAACGAGTGGTAACCGATTTCTTTTAGGTACTCAGGAGAGTAAAGCAGTCGACTCAGGCCTCGATCTCTAGTATTCAATATTTGGTAAGTAAGATGGTAAGATCCTTTATAGTTATTTATTTGGTATTCGTTTAAGCCGAAAGTTACTAACTTATTGATTGCCGATGCATGGAATCAAAAGCAGATTTGGGAGTTTAGTGTTGCGATTAGTATCCAAAGGTGTGAAGGTAAGGATTCGGGTTCACAAGGAACCCCTCTTAAATTATTTGGTTGGCCGAATGGTCCATATCACTAACTTCCATGTTTGGCCGATTATAGGGACAAAGAAAAGCTTGTGTGGCCAATTCGTCCATTCGGGTTTAGGACTATCGTTGACATCAGGTGTGTACATACACACATATAACTTGTTAAATATGCTGATTGTTGTGAATGCTATCTTGATTTTATGTAGCATTGGATAATATACCATATCGGTATAGATGGTGATTCAGGTAAGTACCTGTTAATATGAATTTGTTATTTGATGCTTTTGGGAAGCATGATGCATTGATACATGAGATTTAAGTATGTGATGACATGAAACATATACATATGTGATTGATGTGGGATTGATGAGTGGAGGGGGCAGTATTAATCGTGCCGACGGGCACCAGTGTTTTGGTAACACACCGTGACTACGGTCACCAGAGGTTTGGTACCTCCAGAGGTTTGGCACCTCATAGCGACTTATCCCTGTGGTTAACACCACCGTGGGTTGGCCCCACTTGAGATATGGGATCGTCTGCCAGTGATTTGGTATCACATGATGGGTTGGCCCCATCAATTGATCCGTGTCTACGGACACCAGTGTTTTGGTAACACATTGTGACTATATGTCACCAGTGGTTTGGCACCACCAGTGGTTTGGTACCACAACGGGGTTGACAGTGGCGTTTGGATGGCTAGGTTGGGTATTTAATATTCTGCATATTAATTGTTATGTGTTGTGTATGAAAATGTTTTTAAAACGGGGAAAGGGTTACATACTGAGTCTTGGTGACTCACCTTCTCCTTTACATTTTTCAGGTGACAAGTAGATCGCGGATGTGGAGCCGGGTTGACTCGAGGTGGCCATGCGGTGGATTTAAATTAATTGAACTTTAATTTTAGTTATGATAAATTTTATTTCCGGTTTTAGTTTATTTGGATGTAATAAGGCCTCCTGATATTTTATTTTTGTTATTTTTCATATATTGAATATTTGTTTTAAACTATAATATTATTATTAAATTAAAGTCACATGTTTTCCCAAATTAACACGAAAATGTTTTCATGATGCCATCGGGCACACTTGTAATTTTATAATAACTTGGCTTAATTAAATTTTCAATTAAATCTAAGTATGCCTTTTTGCGATACCACTAAATAAAAGGTTTCCGGCAACTAAAAATTTTTACTTAGCAAAAGTGTTTTCAAAAATATTTTCCTTGTGACAGACTAGATTCAGCCATAGTTTTTGGGCCGGGTTTGGGTTGTTACAAGGGGTATGGCATTTTTGCATTATTCCATGTGTTGGGCTTACTTAGCTTGTTATTTGAGTGAGTTTAGGGGTCCTAGGGAGGCTCGGGTTCGAGCTCAAGGCCTAGGAAAATTTTGGTTTTTGGCTCTTTAGTGGAGAGGGCTACTGAAAGTAGGACTTAAGTAAAATTGTGTGTGTTTAAAAGACACAAGTGGAGTGTGTGGCAAGGTGGTGTGGCGTCAAGGGGGAGTGCAAGGAGGTTGTAGGTTCAAATCTCACAAGTGGTATTTGGGAGGCTATTATTTTGTGCTCAGGAAAGGAGGAAGCAGAGTTGTGACCAAACTCTACCTTGGTGGTTGAAGACTTGGTCAAATGGTTTGAATGGGAGGTGGAGAGTGTTTGGTGGAGTGAATGGAGGAGAGAATCGTGGGAATGGAGTGAGAGGAGGTAGTGGCCGAATATGAGGAAGTGAATGGAGGAGTTTCGGTCAAGTTGGTCTTGGAAGAGTGCATATTCGGCCTTGAGTAGGAAAAGAGTGTCGAAATTCTTTAGTGTTTTTACTATGCATTTGTGCATTTTGAGCATTCTCTTCTTCTTGTCATTTCGGGTCTTAGCATTTTCTCCTGAGACATTTCGGGTTCTCTTCCTCTTTTAACTTGTGCCGAATCTTTTTCAGCTTTGTTCTTCCATCTTCTTTCATCCATTCTTTCCACTCTCCTCTCATCTCTTTTCTCTAGAATTTCTCCAAAAATTGAACCTCCTCTTTTATCCCATTTGAATCGGCTTCTCTTTTCTTTTGCCAATAGCCAAACATTGGCTTGTCTGAAGCTTGGTGTCCTCTTGATTGTCGAACCTAACTTGTCTATTCAGTTCGTCTGTACTCACAAGGTAATATCTTTTCTCTTTTTCGTTTCCATCTTTTCTTTCTCTCCTCTTCTCTCTAAAGCCGAATCTGCTCACTCTTTCTATTTTTGAACCCCTCTTGCTCTGTTTTGGTAAGGGCCGAATTCTCTAGGTTGCAAACTCGTGTCGTGTTGGTTCAACTGCTTCGGGATATTGTCTTATTGTTGGTAAGTGAGGACATAGTGGACTGGGGGTTATGGTTCACTTATTTGGATTGATTCCGTTAGGCCCGAAAGGCCACTTCTCTTATTATTATTATCTGAAATGGCAATCTAACGCATTTTCTTTCTTTAGAGGGGCGGATCTCTGAATGGTAGAAATGGATCGAAAACTCTCTTCAGAAGGAAGGCTAATATTTGTGGGTAAGTTAAGCCTATAGTCATCCGTATTCACATTTTGGGATTAACGAACGGGGGGACTAACTGTTAATCGATTTGGATCTCAGGTGATCGAAAAAGTGTCGAGTGCCGCAAATCGTAAACAGGTGTGTAATCTCACACCCCTCTGGATGAATGCTTGCAATATTCTGTGACTCAGCCGAAAGCTGAAAAGCCGAAAAATCGACAACTGTGACCACTCGAGCGTGCGAGCACTCGTAGCGGTAAATCGGAACACGAATGTTGGCGGTAAGTTGTTGGGAGTGTCACGAGCACTCTCGCGAAACTGAGGCTATAACGGGCCTGATCGAGCCGAAACGGGCCAAATGGGCCCAATGGGCTATCTGGCCCACTTGGGCAAAACTGTTAGAAAACTATCAAATGATAGGTCCGAATGCAGAATCTACAAATCAGAAGCCGAAACCATGCGTTTTGGGCCACACGAATGTGTGGGCCCGTTTGGGCCTGAAATGGATATCAGGCCCAATAGTTCTGTAGAGACCCAAAAAGGGTCCACTATCGCTCGAGGCGACAGTAGGCCTTCGGAAAGGCCGTTAGATGATAAAATTACCAAAATACCCCTAGAGGGCAAATTACCAAAATACCTTTGGAGGGTAAATTACTGAAATACCCCAGGAGGGTAAATTACCGAAATAGCCCCGGAGGGTAAATGACCGTTATACCCTTGATTATGGTTGGTTATCTTGTATATGCTTTATTTACATTTTGTACGTATGATGCATTACATTTATAATATGTTGCATGGGGATGGGTTTGATGATCGGAGGAAGTGTATTCTGGTGGCTCTGCCACATTCTGTCTGGTGGCTATGCCACGTATATTCTGTTATTCTGGTGGCTCCGCCAAAAATTCTGTGATTAGCAGCTTGTCTGCCATATGGTGTGTAGGGTTGTGTGGGTTGACTTGGTCCCCACAGGTGTGTAGGGTTGGTACAAGGGTGTGTAGCATATGGAGGCTACATTCTCTGTTTGCATTATCATGTTTATGGGGCTAAGGCCCAGATTGTCACTAAATAGGGCCTCGGCCCAGTCTGCTTCTGTATGGGCTCGGGCCTAGTTAATGACCGATTAGGGGATTACACACTAAGTTCTCGTAACTCACCCCTCTGCTTTAACCATACAGGTGATCCCCAGCGTTAGAGGATTAGGAGCTGCGGAGGACTCTGTGGTGGCCATACATCGGAATACTTCTCCCAAACTTTAAAATTTCCGATTTGCTTCTTTTTAAGATTATTTTTAATTTGGGTTTGGTTTTTTTGTAATAAAGCTATTGGACTTAATTCTCTTTTAAACTTTCATTTCAGTTATAATCAAACTATAAATGATTAAACTCTGGGTTTTCTTAAAAAGTTAATAACTATTTTCAAAATATCACAATATCACAATTTACTGAATCTGATTTCTGTTATGAACAAAGTTTTCGAAAATAATAATAGTAACATTTTTACAAGAAGACCATAAAAGAAAATCTGAATTTCACAACCAACAAAGCTCAATGTTTCAAAAAGGATACGAACTTTTAATGAATAAGCTGTTTTTAAACGACCCTTCTATGTGACATGCTAGATCCGATCATAACGTCGAGGCCGGGTTTGGGGTGTTACAGAAATCGTCATGGTGGGTAAGGATGTGCTACGACGGAATTCTTGCGACGACAAGGATGGTGTGGGTATGGATTTCCCTCCTTTTTTCGCCGTCTTAGGCCTCAAACTTAGACTGTACTTACAAACTTACTTAAAAAAAACTGATTAGTACTTGGGCCAAATTTGACCCCTTTTATTAACATAAAAATTTAAAATTTAAACAAAACGAAACTTAAAAATTTTAAATCTTAATTAGAAAATTTCTTTTAAACAAATTACATTAAATTAATTCCCATGAAAGGTTGGATGGGTCACAGCGGTCCCGCTTAAGTTCTAATCTCCTTAGATAGAATTAACTAAATGTAATAAGTTAAGAAAATAAGTTCTAATTATTTATTTATTTACAAAACAAGTTCATGAAAAATCAAGGGTCTGTTAATTTGAACGAGGATTCAACTCGCTCAACTTCACCATCCTAGTAGTGTTTGAGACGTTAACCATTAACTTTAAATGTACCTCCGTAATTGTTGTATAATTCAATAGCTCCATAAGGATAAACTCGATAGATGGTATAGGGTCCTTTCCATCGGGATTTAAGCTTCCTAGGTAATAACTTCAACCTTGAACTAAACAACAAAACCTTCTGACCTTCTTTAAACTCGCAAGGTTGTATATGACTATCATGCCATCTCTTTGATCTTTTTTTACACATTTTGACATTCTCTTAGGAAAACAACCTCAGCTCTTCCAACTCATCAAGTTGTAACATCCTTTTCTCACAGCTTGCTTAAGATCAAAGTTTAACTGCTTCAAAGCCCAGTGAGCTCTATTCTCCAACTCTAATGGCAAATGATATGCCTTTCCAAAGATTAACCGATTAGCATTCATTCCTAATGGTGTCTTAAATGTTGTTCGATAGGCCCATAATGCATAATTGAGCCTTCGAGACTAATCTTTTCTACTATGGCGTACTACCTTTTCAAGGATACCTTTGATTTCACGGTTCACTCTCTCAACTTGAAAATTGGACTGGGGGTGATAGGCAGTAGTAATCTTGTGCTTCACATCATATTTGTCAAGCAACCATTTAAGCCATTTGTTCACAAAGTGAGAACCTTCATCACTAATAATAGCTCTTGGTGTCCCAAATCGTGTAAACACATGCTTATGTAGGAATCACATGACTACCTTAGCATCATTTGTAGGGCATGCTTCAGCTTCAACCCACTTGGATACATTGCCCACAGCAACTAAGATGTATTTGTTCCCATACGAAGAAGGAAACTGGCCTAAGAAGTCAATGCCCCATAATCTCCAAAATGTTTGTCAAAGGCATCTCATTCCTCCTTGATATATTTCCGGTCCTTTGGCATTTATCACAGTTCTTCACATAAGCATAAGCATATTTAAATAGTGTAGACCAAAAGAAACTTGCTTGCAAAATCTTTGCTGTAGTACGTCAACCACCAAAGTGTCCCCTACTTGGAGATGAATGGAAATGATACAATATCTTAGCAATCTTATTTTCAGCTACACACTTTCGGATTATATTATCTGCACAATGTTTAAACGAAAATGGATCCTCCGAAAAATAAGACCGACTGTCATGGAAGAATTTTTTCCTTTGTTGGTATGTCATTTCTTGAGGAATTATTCCACGTGCAAGATAATTGGAAAAATCAGCAAACCAAGGTGTTTCATGAATTCGACTTACCTCAAATAAGTGTTCATCTGGGAAATTCTCGTTGATAGGGACACATGATCGAGTTACCTCATCTTGCCCCATCATAGCTCCCACAAAAAAATCGCTAGCATTGCACTCAGCTCGAAAGGAGAGTTCTAGTCTGGTGTGACGATGATCAGTGCTGAGACTAACCATTTTTTCAACTCTTCAAAAGCTCTTAAGCATGACTCACTGAAGTCAAATATTGTGTCTTTTTTCTAGCATGTCACAAGAAACTTCTAATGCCTTTAATGATGACTAGGGTTGGCAACTTCTCAATTAGATCCACTTTTGCTTTGTAACACCACTTACCCGTATTCAACGTCGGAATAGGGTACGAGGCATTACTAGACTTATACGCAATCAATCATATAATATCGAGACCTGACTTTCCATTCAAAAGTTAAAACTTTTCATAACACCTCTTAAGCAAGCCTACGAGGCCTAAATCACACATTAGAATTGGTTCAGGATCAAATCGAACTCTTTTAAAGGTCTGTAGAAAGACTTAGAAAATTTTCATCAAATAGTCCACACACCCGTGTGGAGGCAGGAACACGCCCGTATGGAATTATTTCTCATTTCGAACCTACAAGGGTTTTCACACGGTCGGACACATGCCAGTGTCCATGGCCTATGTCCCTCACACGGCCATGACACGCCTGTGTCTTGCTCGTGTGCAAAAACCTTGACATTCTGTTTCTGACGTCATCACCTCATAAATGTCACATGGCTAAGGCACACGCCCATGTCCTTCGACCGTGTGGTGAATTAAATTCCTAAACTCAGGTGCAGACTTCACACGGCCTGGGCACACACCCATGTCCATGGTCGTGTCTTCTACATGGTTCAGACACACGACCATGTCTCTACCCGTGTGGATACTACTGAGCATACTAACTTGCAAACCTAATGCAGGGGGACACACGACCTAGACATACGCCCATGAGGCTGACCGTGTGCCACACACGGCCTAGACACACACTCGTGTGCCTACCTATGTGGACAAGAATAAGGCTATTTACTAAGCTCTTATTACCACCCCTACTTGCACAATCAAAAACCATATTAAGCAACCAACTCATTCATGCATAAATACTCCAATTAAACAACCATGCATCTTGCACAATCATGAATAACATCATCTTTTCATAGATTAATAAGAAAGAGACATCAACTATGGCCTTATACAAAAGAATTCATTCACAAATGAGCCAACACCTTTGGCCAAAACAATATGACATTCAACTAAGTCTAGTCCCTATACATGCCATACTCAAAATGCTAAATCTAATTATGCCAAGATGTGCTGATAGTGTGGGTGATCTTCTGATTATCTTCGTATCCCGAGCTGGCTCTTTGACACTATAAAACAAGGGAAAAGAGAATGGAGTAGGCTTAGTAAGTCTATATGTAAACAATAAGCATCATAACATATGTTAATCAATCAAAAACATTACATACTATATAAAAACAATTCATGTCCTCATAATCATGCTTACTCATTCCAACTCTTACCACATCCCAACCACATATCATAAACATTGCTCACATTTACTTGCACTTATGCCCTGCACTTATCACCACAAAGCCACATGTAATTTCACTTAGACAAGTTTCTCGATGAACCCTTCGGAATGATACAAGATACCCGATGATTATGCACACAGCCCACCATTAATCAATAATAGGGTGGTATTGCACACAACCCACCAAAATGATAATAAATATGATGGTATCGCACACAGCCCATCATTAATAAATAACAAGGTGGTATCACACACAGCCCAGCAACCATTACATATTTACGAATATTTATCCATTCCCATATTTCTATTTCGAAGGTTCATTCGAGAATTTCCCATTTTCTACCATTTCAATAAATAGCACCAATAAGCATTTACATCCACACAATGCATTAATAGGTAAAACATACGTAATAAGGATGTATCATTTACACATAAACTTACCTCGATGCAAAATATGCCAATTTTAGGTTTAGTCCGAAACCTTGCCTTTTCCTCTGTCAAGGTTGATTCCACGTTCTTCTTGATCTATAATAATAAAATTTACTCATTTAATCACTACATAAATCAAGACACTTCAAAATTTCTACTTTGGCAAAAAATACTGTTTTGCCCTTATACTTTAGCAAAATTACATTTTTCCCCTAGGCTCGTAAATCATTTTTCATCAAATTTCCTCATTTAACAAGCCTAGCTGAACATTTATTACACTTGTAACAACTCGCAATACCAATCATTTCATGCATTTACTACTCAATTTACAACCTTTACAAAAAGGTCCTTTTAGGTGTTTTCATGAAAACTCCTTTCACAAAAGTTGTTTATTTAACAACCATAGTTCATTTTCTTCCCCAAAAACTCAGCAAACAACATAAGCACTCTCATGGAAAATCCCTAAACTTTCAATCATTTTGCAAAATAGTCCCCTCATTAGCTAGCTTAAGCTTTAAGGGTTCCAAAGGTACAAAAAATGATCAAAAAATAACCATCAAAAACACTTACTAGCAAGGAGTAAAGATGGCTGAAATTTTCAAGCTCCCATAGCCCTTTCTTGAGTTTAAAAATCGATGGAAGAAGGAAAGAAATGAAAAGATGATAGCTTTTGCTTTTTTTATCTTATTTTATTCATTTAGTCACCTAACACCACAAAATATTGACTAAATTAAGCCTCTTGTCCCCCCTATGGCTGGACATCACCCTTAGGAAGGCCTAATTGCACATTAAGGACCTCCAATTTAAGGTCCTATAGCTATTTGACACCTCTAGATTGTAAAATGAAACTTTCATACTTCATGCGATTTAGTCCTTTTTCACAATTTAGTATACAACCACTAAAATTAATCCACCAAAATTTTCATACACTCATAAAATCAAGTCATAACTCATAAAATAATATTAAAAATAATTTCTCTAACCTCGAATTAGTGGTTTTGAAACCACTATTTCGACTAGCCCCAAAATCAGGTTGTCACAACTCTCCCCCTTTAAAGATTTTCGTCCCCGAAAATCTTACCGATAAAGAGGTTTGGGTACTGATCTCTGATGGTTTCTTTCAGTTCCCATGTAGCTTCTTCTACACCGTGTTTTTGCCACAACACTTTCACTAAGGCTATACTTTTGTTCCTCAATTGTTTAATCTCTCGAGCCAAAATCTTATTGGTTCCTCTTCATAAGTCATATCCGGTCGTATCTCAATTTCGGTCAGAGGAATCACATGAGAAGGATCGGAATGATATCGTCGCAACATCGGCACACGAAACACGTTGTGTATTTTCACTAACTCCGCCGGCAAAGCTAACCGGTAAGCTACTGGTCCAATCCTTTCCGTAATCTCATACGGGCCTATGAATCGCGGACTCAACTTTCCCTTTTGATTGTATGGCTTGTCGAGTTTTAAAATTTATAAAGAGAATGATCGAACCTGGAAACTAACTCTTACAATGATTTAAGGCAAGTGCACCTATCAAACAGTAGTATAGCTTAGGCAAGACTGGATTGTCGAACCCAAAGGAACTAAAAGTACTAATACTAACTTTCTTTTTATTATCTAGCCTAAAATAAGGTGAAGTTATTTTTATCTAATCTAAATTAACTACTACTAAGCTAACGACACAAAGACAAAAAGAATGAATTGGGAAATAACTTGAGGAAGAACTCAGTTGATTAAGACGATACCCTCAGGAAGAATCCACCTAGACTTCACTTGTTATCTAACACTGAACCAGACGATTTATTCACTTGACTTGATCCGTAAGATTCCCTAAGTTATATTAAACCCTCTCTCGAGGAGAATAACGTCTAACCCTAGGTTGATTAATTGAAATTTCTTTCTAATTAAAACCCCTAGAATCGCATTGAATCGATCTATGGACTCCCATATTAGGTTTCACCCTAATCCGGCAAAATCTCGTCACCCTATCTCTAGGCGTGCGATCAACTCCGCTTAATTATGCTAGATCTACTCTTAAGCATGGACTTTTGCTCCACCACCTAAGCACATACAACTTGAATCAATATCCCGGAAATATTAACACAAGAATTAAGCACACATAATTAAGAACAAATCAAGTATTTATCATATAGTTCAGAAAACAATAACATGATCCATCATAGGTTTCATCCCCTTCAGGTACCTGAAGGGTTTAGTTCATAACAATAAAAGAAAACATCTCAGAAGAAAAGATAAAACAAAACATAAGAAATCCCTAAAACCCCTTGAAGGAATTTAAGGAGAGATTCGCCGTCTTGAGTAGAATTCCGGCTTCTTAAGATGGATCAACTGGCTATCTTCGAGTGATTCCCACAAATTTGACCTTTTTGGCTTGGCTCCTTGGCCTAGCTAACCTGCCTTGAAAAGGTTGTACTTAGGGGGTTTATATAGGCTTTCGAGATGGGTTTCTTTGCCCCTAAGTATCCTTTTCCAAGTGAAATTGTTCTTTGCCATGACAGGGACACAGCCATGTCACACGCCCGTATGACTAGTCTTTAAGCCATGTTCGGATTTCTTTAATGAGGCACGGCCGTGTGAGTCGGTTCAGGCAGTGTTCTAGTTGATCAGTGAGGCACGGCCATGTGGGCTTAAGTCCAGACCGTGTCAATTTTCTTCTAGGCCCAATTTGGTTTGTTTTAGGCCCGTTTCTCGTTCTTTTTATCCTCGGGTGCTTTCCTGAGTATAAGACATGAAAAGAAAGGATTAAGAGCACCTTTTTACATGAATCAAGGGATAAATCATCCAAAAGTATGCTAAATGTGGGATTAAAATAAACTTTCCATAATTCATAATTCCTATTAACAATATCTCATTATAATTCATAGATAATTTATACATGGATAATTTTAACTCAAAGAGTTCTAAAGATTCAAACAAGATAAGTCATACATTTGTATTTCGAAAATGTAGGTGTCTGCCTTTATCTAAATAATTACCTTTAATTCAAAACTGACAAGGATTGATATCCTCACAAAAGATTCACTCAAATCACTCTAAATGTTTAAGGTTCAGGAAAAGAGCACTCATAAGTCGAACCTGAAAAGTTAATCCCATAGGCTTGCCTGAAAATCAAATCTCCACCACTATAGTATGAGATGATACACAAATCAAAAGGTCTTTACAGGGTTGTAACGGGGCTAGGGTTAAAGGTGTGGATAAAGGCTGAATTAGAAGGTTAGAATCGAGACTGAATTGACAAGTTACCTATCTAGAAATCTGAGATGAATATCAAATAATCAACTAAAAATTAATAATCCTAATAATAAGAGCTTTTTCTTTTGATAAATAGATTTTAACTGTATAAGCTCAGTTTTCATAATACTAATACTGAATATACATTGATTTTTTTTTAGAACAAATCAATAATAAAGAATGAACTCAAATACTAAAATAATATAATTAGGTAACTAATCAAATCAAATCTCGACATAAGGGTAGTTAAAAGGAATGGTGATAACAAATACAAAGGGTTTTGGGTTAATATTAGTGGGTAAGTCAATAAAAAGGGTTGTTAAGATCAACGGGGTTCACTAGGGGTTAATTTATGGAGGTAGGCTGTTTAGTGGGGTAAGTGGGTTAAAACCTAAGTGCCTTTATCATCTCGGTATATCAAATCATAGGTGTGGTCTCGACATGTATAATCAAGGCAAGTTCTATAATAACAGTTCAATGTTGACACACTCATAATCAATAAAGTGAGCATGAAAAAGAATATATGCTCTATAAGGCTCAAAATCTCACAAAAATTATGGGTTTTTGATGTCAATCTCGTAAATTTCAAACTTCAAGGTAACATTCAGATTCAGGTAGACAACCTAAAAAATTTTTTATTCAAAAATATAGACTTATCATGCTTGATTCTCTAATATTCTTCTAATTTAATCATCAATGCACAATTATCAATGACTTAATCCAAAACATATCAATAAAAATCATAAATCAAAGGAAATCTTATTCTAATTGTAATATGAGAAACTTACTTTTCGAACAAGGCATAATTCAGGGATTTTCAAATAATACTATAGTTAACCCCCACACTTAAGATGTACATTGCCCTCAATGTACAAAGATAGATAATATCAAAATAATCATAAAATCATAAGATGGGTAGAGAAGTGAAACTTCCTGAATTTTGAATGAAGTCAATGAAAAGAAATCGGATAGGATTTGAGGTAAACGTGGGGAAGCGTCTCGAACCGTTTGAAATTGACTCATCGAAGCAGCCGTCCTAATTTTTTTGTATCCTAAGTTAAATCTAAATGGTACGAATAATAAAAAAATAAAATAAAAATAAAAATAAAAATAAATAATGGAAAATGAAAGAAGAAAGATAACGGGAAAAGGAAGGGAAGAAGGGGGTTAAATAGAAATTATGGATCTGGTACTTGGCCCTGCCCTTGTATCTTCCTGTGGTGGCCACACGGCCACGGCCACGGCCGTGTGCAAGGCCGTGTGGTATGGAAATCTGTACTTTGGTTAGTTTATGGTTAGGTGCTAAAAAGAAAAATAAAAGTAAAAAATAAAAAATGTAAAAATTAATGGGATTAGTGCTCGGGTTGCCTCCCGAGAAGCGCTGTTTATAGTCTTAAGCTAGATTTTACCTCTCATTCGTATGGTCATGGTGGTTTGAGGAGGTGAAAATCCTTTCTCATGCGATCAATTCGGTTATTGATATAAAATTTAAGTCGAGTAGTGTTTACCTTAAAGGTGCTGATTTTGGGACTAGTTACCTCGACTGTTCCATCTGGGGAAATTTTGAGTACCTGATCTCCTATCTTAAGCTGGCTTGTCCCATCATTAAGTTCGTCATGGAGTCGCCTCGTTTTTTCTTCGTGTGTTTTTAGTTTCTCTTTGAGGTGTGTCTTCCATTCGTCTAGTTCATCGATCCACAGCTTTCGTTCCTCATAAATTTCTTCTTTATCGCCACGAGGTCTAGGATCTAGCATCTGCGAAAGAGCTTCAAGAAACGGCAAGTTAATATGAAATTTCTTTGGAAGTTTAAGAGACTTACCAAATTGTTCCTCCGTGTGGTCTTTCTTTATCGTATTAGGGTATGGTACAAGAGCATGGTACTCTGTAATTACCGGGTTTGGTAAATCCTGGCTTACCTCAAACTTACCTTCACTTACCATAGGTTCTTGCTTCGGGTCAGATTCCACTAACCTTTCACCGTCATGGGCTGCTACGGCTTGAATTTGCTCTTTTGGGTTAGTTTTAGTGTTGCTTGGCAAGCTTTCTTGTGGTTGTTCTAAGATCGGCTTAGCGAGTTGACCTAACTGATCCTCGATCCTTTGAATCGATGCTTCTTGTTTCGTTTCTATATTTTGGTGGCATGTTTCTGTGTTTGCTATGAATTTTGCTAGCATCTCTTCAAGGTTCGACTTATCCTCCTATTTGTGAGGTGGTTGTTGAAAATTTGGATGAAGTTCCTGTCTTTGGCTACTTTGATCATCCCACGAGAAATTGGGATGGTACCTCCAACCTGCATTAGAAGTGTTATCATAAAAATTATTTTGAGGTCTAGCATAGTTACCCATATAGTTGACTTGTTCGCTTTCCATGCCATGTCCGTAGGGTGGGTACTCAGGATTCGCCACGCCTCCGTTTGTTTCCCACGGCATAACTGGATATAGCTGCGAGGAACCACATAAAATGTCAATTTTCTTACTTAAAAGCTGTAACTGATTTGATAGCATGGCTACTGGGTCGAGGTTGTAGATATCGGCTGCTTTTGTTGGCTTTGTCCGCATAACTTGCCACTGATAGTTATTTAGTGCCATCTCCTCTATCTGTCAAAATCAAATAAAAGAAAATTTAGCAAAGTAAAAAAAAAAAATAAAAATAAATAATAATGAAAATAAGTTGCAATAAAAAAATGGCTCAAGTAATAAAAATTAAGCGTTCTTAATATTTTAGTTCCCCGGCAACGGCGCCAAAAACTTGATCGTATGTCTTGTTGAGTTTTAAAATTTATAAAGAGAATGATCGAACCTGGAAACTAACTCTGACAATGATTTAAGGCAAGTGCACCTATCGAACTATAGTATAGCTTAGGCAAGACCGGATTGTCGAACCCAAAGGAACTAAAAGTACTAATACTAACTTTCTTTTTATTATCTAGCCTAAAATAAGGTGAAGTTATTTTTATCTAATCTAAATTAACTACTACTAAGCTAAAGACACAAAGACAAAAAGAATGAATTGGGAAATAACTTGAGGAAAAACTCAGTTGATTAAGACGATACCCTCAGGAAGAATCCACCTAGACTTCACTTGTTATCTAACACTGAACCAGACGATTTATTCACTTGACTTGATCCATAATATTCCCTAAGTTATATTAAACCCTCTCTCGAGGAGAATAACGTCTAACCCTAGGTTGATTAATTGAAATCTCTTTCTAATTAAAACCCCTAGAATCACATTAAATCGATCTATTGACTCCCACATTAGGTTTCACCCTAATTCGGCAAAACCTCGTCACCCGTGCGATCAACTCCGCTTAATTATGCTAGATCTACTCTTAAGCAGGGACTTTTGCTCCACCACCTAAGCACATCCAACTTGAATCAATATCCCAGAAATATTAACATAAGAATTAACCACACATAATTAAGAACTAATCAAGTATTTATCATATAGTTCAGAAAACAATAACAAGATCCATCATAGGTTTCATCCCCTTCAGGTATCTGAAGGGTTTAGTTTATAACAACAAAAGAAAACATCTCAGAAGAAAAGATAAAACAAAACATAAGAAATCCCTAAAACTCTCTGAAGGAATTGAGGGAGAGATCCGCCGTCTTGAGTAGAATTCTGGCTTCTTGAGATGGATCAACCGACTATCTTCGAGTGATTCCCACAAATCTGACATTTTTGGCTTGGCTCCTTGGCCTAGCTAACCGTGCCCTTTCAAGGTTGTACTTAGGGGGTTTATATAGGCTTTCGACATGGGTTTTTTTGCCCCTAAGTATCCTTTTTCGAGTGAAATTGTTCTTTGCTACGACAGGGACACGGTCATGTCACACGCCTGTGTGACTATTCTTTAAGCTGTGTTCGAATTACTTTAATAAGGCACGGCCGTGTGAATCGGGGTCAGGCCGTGTTCTAGTTGATCAGTGAGGCACGGCCATGTGGGCTTAAGTCCAGACCGTGTCAATTTTCTTCTAGGCCCAATTTGGTTTGTTTTAGGCCCGTTTCTCGTTCTTTTTATCCTCGGGTGCTTTCCTGAGTATAAGACATGAAAAGAAAGGATTAAGAGCACCTTTTTACATGAATCAAGGGATAAATCATCCAAAAGTATGCTAAATGTGGGATTAAAATATGTTACTTTTACGGTTTATCACCACCTTTCGACGAAATCTCAACATTTTCTTCCACGGAGATACTTTCAGGAATACTTTATCGCCCACCTGAAACTCAATTTCTTTCCTTTTCAAATCCGCATATGACTTTTGTCGATAAAGCAGCTTTCAGACTATCACGGATCACTTTCACTTTCACTTTCTCCTCGATTTCCCTAACTAGATCAACCCCGTGAATTTGCTTCTCACTAAGCTCAGTCTAATACAAAAGAGTTTGGCAGTTGTGACCATACAAGGCTTCGTACGGTGCCATCCGTATACTCGACTGATAACTGTTATTGTAGAAAAATTCAACCAAAGGTAGATATTTTTCCCAACTACCATCGAACTCTAAAACACAGCATCGGAGCATATCCTCGAGAACTTGAATCACTCTTTCAGATTGACCATCGATTTACGGATGGAACGCGGTACTAAAATTCAATTTTGTACCCAAGGCTTCTTGCAAATTTTTCCAAAATCTCGAAGTAAACCTTGGATCTCTATCCGAGATAATAAACATTGGCACCCCACGTAACCTCACAATGTCGGCAACATACAGCTCAACCAACTTGTCAAGTGAGTAATCAATACGTACCGGTATAAAGTGAGTAGATTTTGTTAATCTATCAACGATGACCCACACAACATCTTTCTTTTTCGGAGTCATAGGTAACCTCGTTACAAAATCCATCGTAATTCGGTCCCACTTCCACTCGGGGACCATCACTGGCTGAAGTTGATGTAAGCACACCTGGGGCAACCCAGGATTCACAATTCGACCCTTCCGAGTGATATGACCTTAGCCTGGGATGTCTCCACTGAATCCATTAAGTTGCCACAAGGGCCTATAACCAGGTCACGAGCTAAGAAATTTAAAGATACATTGGCAAGCTATGTGGATCAAGTTTGGGATGAACAAGAAGCTAAATCTATTCGTCATTCATGGATTAACCCAATAGGCGTCACTTGCAATTTATTGCAAGTTGAATTTAAATAAATTCATCTTAAATTTAATAAATGAGTTGTTGGTTTTTAACTCATCTTAGTTTGTTTAATTGAGTTTTTATTGAACTTCATTTAATTAGTTGCTTATTAAATTAATCTAGTTACTAGGATTATTTATTGAAGCATAAGTTTAAGTTTATTTAATTCTGCTTCATTCAATTAAACTAGTTGCTGAATTAATTGATGCATTTGTTTCTAGTTCATTAATTGAAGTTAAGTGTTTAATGATTTGAGTTTTATTAGTGTTTAAATATGTTTAATAAGTTCATTTTAATGTGTTTATTGCAGGTGTCTCTTCAGCTTACAACTGTTACATTTCAAGGCTGTTACAACTTACTTGAAGTGACTTTCCAAGTGTTTTTTTTTGTTACAAAAGAAGGAACTGTTACAAAGGGGGTTTTATACATCATTTAAGGAGTTTTAAAGAGCATTATAACACCATTTAAAATTCGGTAGCAACCCTTTCATCTACCAGCTATTTTTGCTTTATCAAAAGATTAAATCAAGCATTCAAAACACCATTAAGGAGCTTGTGTCTATTCGGCTAGCCATGTAATACCCCTTACCCGTATACTACGCCGGAGCCGTGTACGAGGCGTTACCATACTTAACTCACTTGGTCATACAACTTAAAGTATCTTCTTCACCATCAAAACATTCTCATTAAGGACCTACGAGGCCTTAAACATGCATATGGAGGGTTTCAGAATCCAACCGGAAACTTTAGTGCAGTTGAAAATTTTCACCTAAACAGGGGCCACACACCCTTGTGAAATGGGACACTCCCGTGTGGGCAGGCCATGTGGTCACACACGCCCATGTCCCTCACCCGTAGACGACACTGACTTATTTTACACGGCCAGACACATGCCTGTGTCCCTGGCCCGTGTCCCTCACACGGCCTCGACACGCCCGTGTCTTAGCCTCAGTGCCAAAACCTTGACATTCTGTTTATGACGTCATCATCTCACTATGGTCACACGGTCAAGGTACACGCCCGTGTCCTTAGACCGTGTGTCAAATTAAATTCCAATTTCAAGGTGCAAAGTTCACATGGCCTGGGCACACGTCCATGTCTGTGGCCGTGCCTCCCACACAGCTGAGACACACAGCCGTGTCTCTGTCCGTGTGTTTATTACAAAGCTTACTGACTTGCAAAACTAACATGCAGGGGACACACAGCCTAGTCACACACCCATGGGATTGACCATGTGTCACACACGGCCTAGACACACGCCCGTGTGCCTACCCGTGTGGACAAGAACAAGGCTATTTGCCAAGCTCTTTTCACCACCCTAACTCACACAACATATATCCATTCAACAAATCACTAAACAACTCAGCTTTGCAATATACACTTCCATGAATAACTTCATCTTTTCATATATGATAGTGAGCCATCAACTATGGCTATATTCAAAAGAATTCACCTTTAAAGGGGCCAACACATTCTTGGCCAAAATAACAAAACAAATTACCTAGTGTAGCCCCTATACATGTCATACTCAAAACACTAAGTCTAGATATACCGAGAGGAGCTGATAGTGTGGGTGATCTTCCAATTATCTTCGTATCCCGACCCGGCTCTTCGACTCTATAAAACAAGGGAAAAGAAGAGGGGAGTAAGCTTTAAGCTTAGTAAGTTTACATGAAAACAAATACATCATAGTATGTGTTAAACAATAAATAGCATTACATACTAAGCAAAAACAATCCACATTCCATGATCATGCTTACTCATTTCATCTCTTACCACATTCCAACCATATCACAAGCCAAATGCCTACATTGTTTAACATGCATCTATGCACTTATCACCACATGATCACAAGAAACAACACATCATAATTTTCCCAATAAACCATTCATAATACTACCAATCACTCGGTGGTTTCGCACTTAGCCCACCATCAATCTTTAATAGGGTGGTATCGCACATAGCCCACCTACAAGAATATTTACAGTGGTAACGCACTTAGCCCACCAAATAATATAAACGATGGTATCGCACATAGCCCATCGTGGATAAGTAATAAGATGGTATCACACACAGTCCACCATTTATTACTACGAATGTTATTTCACATTTAAAAATCTATTTCATCTTTCATACGAAAATTATTCAATACCTACCAAATTCAATCCCCTTGAATCATACATGTTCCCAATCATAAAATGCACCAATAAGTAACAACATGTGTATATAAGATGTATTGTTTACATATAAACTTACCTCGATGCAAAACGCGTTAATCAACGGTCTATTCCGTAACCTTGCCTTTTCCTCGGTCAAGGTTGATTCCACGCTCTTCTTGGTCTATAACAAAAAAATTCACTTATTTAAGAAATTTTATGATCATAATGCATCAAAATATATACTTAGGCAAAAATGACCATTTTGCCCTTACACTTTGACAAAATTACGATTTTTGCCCCTAGGCTCGTAAATCATTTTTCAACACAGTTTCTCATCAAACAAGCCTAGCTGAACATTTATTCCTCTTACAACTACTCACAAATCTAACAATTTCATGCATTTATTACACATTTTTAATCTCTGCATTCAAGTCCTATTTAGGTGTTTTTCATGTTAACACCTTTCACAAAAGTTGTTTCTCATCTCCCTAAAATTCATTTTCTTCCATAAGAACTCAGCTAACAACATAAACACTCTCATGTCAAGTCCCTAGACTTTCAACCATATCACAAATTAGTCCCCTCATTAGCTAGCTTAAGCTTTGGAGACTCGAAAAGTACAAAAATTGTCAAATAAAACCACCAAAATCACTTACTTGCAAGAGATTTGTTTTGCTGAAAATTTTGAACTCCAAGAACCCTTATTCCTCTCAATTTTCGGTGGTAGGAGAAGAAGGAATAGTAAAAGATGACAAAATCTTTTATTCATCTTATTTTACTCATTTTTATCACCTAATTTCCACCAAATTTGACCAAAATTTAATGTCTTATCTCCCTAGCCTCTATATGGCCAGTCATCATAAATTCAATGGCCTAATTTCACTTTAATGACCTCTAATTGATATTCTTTAGCTATTATACACCTCTACCAGTTATAAGGGAATTTTCGTACTTTATGCGATTTAGCCCTTTTTTTTACAATTAAGCATGAAATCATTAAAATTAAAACACCAAAATTTTCATATAGCCATATATTAATTCCATAACACACAAAATAATATCAAAATAATTTTTCTCAACCTCGGATTAGCGGTCTTGAAGCCACTATTATGACTAGCCCCAAAATCAGGTTGTTACAAGTCAAAGGACAATTCAGGAGTCAATTTACAAGCATTCAAGGATATTCATTCAACTGAATTAAAGTGAATTCAAGGGTGGAAGTTAATTGTTACAAGAATGTCAAGAGACTTGAGTTTTATTTCAACTTTAATTAGCATATTAAGATGAATACTTGTGACTATTCAGCTAGTTTTTTCTAACCTTATAAATATGTGTAATCAGCCATTTTGAAGGGACTTTTGGCAAAACTTTGAATGAACATTTGTTCAAGAGTGAGTTATCTCCTCTCTTTTTTTTGTACGAGTTTCGACTTGACTTATCTAGTGAGCCAGTGGCATCATTCGATCTCTTTGAACTTATCACCTATTTTGGTGTGGCGTTCAACAACCATCTTATCCCGTAAATCCAACTTAAACCATATAGAAACCGGGGTGACACTCTTTAGTGTTGAATCGTTTCTAACGTTTAATATCACTATCCGCATCCATCACCTATCCTGAAGCTTACTATCCTTTAATCTTTGTTGCTAAACCGAACCTACCCAAATAGTCTTCTTTCTTGATTCCTTTGTTAACCGAACCTCAATTCCTAACTTAACCAATTTTAAAAGAACAATCCTTTGAAAGCTTCCGCAACATTATCCAACTTTCAATCTTTTTCTGACAACTCCATTACTACTCGTAGACGATCGGGCAAACAAGTCAAACGACTCGATTAAACCGGGCTAGATCACATCATTTTGTATCAGAACTTGAAAACGAGGAACGCCAACGTACGAGATAATTCTGGAATAGGTTCGTAAAAAAATTCGAAATTAAAAAAAAAATCAAGTTGTAATTTCTTTCTATTGTATTTAGTTAGTGTATTTGAAAAAAAAAATATGAAAATTATAAAAAAAAATGAAGTATTTGAAAGTTGCAAGTTTTTGAGCTCATTCTCTTCTATTTTTGCTTTCCGATCTTCAAAACCAATCTCCCATTATTTCTTATCTCCCAAACGCCACACAAACCCAAATCTTCTTTTGTTTCAACCTACCTTTACACCATACATATATCCTTTTGCACCCATTTTGAAGCCAACCCCAAAGCCTCAATAAGTCTAAATGAGACGAAATACGAATTTATGAAAGTAAGACGAGCAGTAAAATGCAAGAGTGTGTGAGCTTATTCGAGAGTATAAAAGCCTTGAAAGAGTGAAACACGAGTGGAGTGCATAATTTTTCTTTCCGAGTGAACGGTGAGCATTCGTAGTGAGGTAATTAATTTTCTGTTTTTTGCTTTTGTTCTTTTAATATTTCTTCTTTTCAATGAATATAATCATGTCTCGAGAAGAATTTTCAGCCGAAGAATTGCAATACTTGTTGAAAGAATTGGAGAATATGCTCGACCGAAAGATTAAGCATGTTCAAGACAAGCGAGAACCTCGAGCAATAACCCGACGGAAGCAAACTCCACCGAGTCGAGAAATGGAGTTAAGTTCATCACGACGACATTATTCGAGAAGAGATTCTTATCAAGACTCCTATTCAACAAGGCATTCGAGGCAAAGAGAAGAAAGTTTCGAGTTTGAGACTTTTCGAAATGACGAACGAGAAAGTACGAGTCATTCCTCGTATGTTTCAAAGAAGTCCCTCTCGGAGAAACGTTCATGAAGACTTGATCGAGATGTCCATCAGAATACTTTCTCTTCCTTTGAGCCAAACACTTATATTTTCGATTCCTATGTATCATCCTCAAGTTGTAATAAAAGCGAAAAAGAAGTAGAAAAAGAAGAAAAAGAAAAAGCAAGTGAAAAAGAAATCGAAAAAGTGAGCGAAAAAGAAAATGAAGAAAAGAAAATTGAAAAAGAAATTGAGATTGAGAAAAAATGTGAAAAAGAAACGAGAGAAAAAGAGGCAAGCGAACAAGAAAAGGTGAGGAGTGCTTCAACTAACCCATATAAAATTGGTTCTTGTTTTGTTCCTTATTTTCAGGTTTCCGAAAGGCCGAGTGACGAGTATCAACTTCAATATCTTCCTGACGAAAGACGTTTTAGCATGACCATGAAAGGTAAGGTTGTCGAACCACACGAGCTCGAAATTAAGCAAGGTAAGGAAATTCTAACGATCGAGTCACGACAAACATGTTCAAAAGTTCTCGATAATATTTTCGGTGACTTAGTTTTTAAAAGAGTCCCTTATCTTCATCCGATTAATTGCTATTCCTTCATTGTGGTTAATGAACTAGTTCCAAAAGGAAACACAAGGAGTTTTATTCTTGATTTGTCTTGTGAAGGAAATCTTATTGATGTTGTTTGGTCTGATCGACAAACCACAAAATTAATCTTGCATGGTAATGGGTTTTCACGAAAACCACAGAATTTGTTTGAATATGATATTAACGTGCACCCACTAACGTTTTGTATGAAATCTTTGAGTTTTTGCAAATCTGTTTTGAAGATCATAAAGAGTTTTGATTGTTCGTTATTGTGTATGCAAAAGTTCTTTTGGTTTGACATGTTTGACTTAATGACCCCTTTGCTACATTACGACATAAGTAATCAAACTCATGTGTTTAAACCTGGAATCTGTTTTGGTTCATTTTGTGGGAAAATCAAGCTTCATCGATTTTGTGCGAATAATTTTTATATGCTTGATACTTGGTTTTTGAATAAGGAAACGAGGTATGATAAATTTGATTTCAATTTAAATTCGTTCTTTAACCCATTTCTGTGGTTGTACATGAAGTTCGCATTTCATTTCGAAGAGGTTAATTCAACCACGAGTTTTCGACTACACTATACCCCCGATGAGCGAAGGTTTTTGTTGATCGAGGAAGGTAAAAATGATCTTTATTTTCCTGCTCTTGAAGATATACAATGTAAGATTCTTGAAAACTTTAAAACATTTTTCTTCTCTTCGGGTGGTCACAAACATTATGTTGATGAGTTGACTTATGTAAATAACTTAGATCGTGACGTGCTTAACTTTCCTATTTTGCTTATCGACGATCTATCTGTTTTGGTTGTTGACAAAAATATTCTTGTTTTTGATAATTGTGTTGATGCATTTGTGAGAGAATCTATAGTCAATCGTCTAATGCATGGTTTGATTGTGCAAAATTGTGAGCCATGTGAATCTTTTCAATTTCCTGTTTGTGATGAATATGTCTACCTTTTGACTCATTACACGCATCCTAATCATGACTTGTGGAGACGATTTAAGTTGCTTGAGTGCCTTGAAACCTATTCAATTTTGTTTCGAACATTTGACAAGCATTGGCGAGTAGAATTGTTTGCTTGCATGGTCGTAAACATGGTAATTTGAAAATGTCCATTCTCATGCATTATACTTGTCTTGTTACGATTATGCTTAAATTGCCAATTTGTTCGGAGCACTATTTACTAACTCATGGCTATTCTTTTCACTCACCTCAATTTCCATTCGCCCCGCTCGACCGAGGGAAGCCGAGTAAGAGGAACTATGTTCGAGTGAACCAACGGCTCGACTTGAGGACAGGTCACTTTGAAGAGGGGGGATGATGTAAGCACACAAGGGGCAACCCAGGATTCACAATTCGACCCTTCCGAGTGATACGTCTTTAGCCCGGGATGTCTCTACTGAATCCATTAAGCTGCCACAAGGGCCTATAACTAGGTCACGAGCTAAGAAATTTAAAGATGCATTGGCAAGCCATGTGGATTGAGTTTGGGATGAACAAGAAGCCGAATCTATTCGTCATGCATGGATTAACCCAATAGGGTGTCACTTGCAATTTATTGCAAGTTGAATTTAAATAAACTCATCTTAAATTTAATAAATGAGTTGTTGGTTTTTAACTCATCTTAGTTTATTTAATTGAATTTTTATTGAACTTCATTTAATTAGTTTCTTATTAATTAATCTAGTTACTAGGATTATTTATTGAAGCATAAGTTTAAGTTCATTTAATTTTGCTTCATTTAATTAAACTAGTTGCTGAATTAATTGGTGCATTTGTTTCTAGTTCATTAATTGAAGTTAAGTGTTTAATGTTTTGAGTTTAATTAGTATTTAAATATGTTTAATAAGTTCATTTTAATGTGGTTATTGCAAGTGTCTCTTCAACTTACAACTATTACATTTCATGTAACGACCCGAATTTGGGCTTAGTAGAATTGGGCTTATTGGGCCTTGGCCAGGGGAGCATTTAAAATTTTTGAGAACAAGAGAACGGCACTAATGCAAGTTGGACCTATTAGGTGAGTGATTTTGGAAGGTTAGGGGGCTTCTATGAAGTCCCGGGATCAAACCTGGGTTTAGGAAAAATTTTGGTTTTAGGTGAATAAAACCCTTGGAGTTAGTAAGTAGGCTTTAAGAATAAAATGTGGAGAAAAACTACACAAAAGGGGTTGTGATCTAGTGGCAAATGACGCCACATAGGAGAAAATGAGGTGACGTCACACAAGGAAGCAAGGGGTCCAAGGTTCAAGTATTGGCGCTTGCATTTCATTTTGGTTTATTTTTTTAAGTGAACTTAGACTTTGGCCCATAGACTTATATTTAGTTGCGCATGATTTTAGACACAAGAGGAGCTTGTGGCCTAGTGGCTAGCGGCGTGGATTAAGTTACAGGGGAGCATGAGTTCGAATCCCATCGCAAGCAAAAAGGGATATTTATTTTGCTAAGTTGGGATGGCCAGAGTTTGTGTTGGATTTAAACTCTGCTAAAGGAGGGATCCCACATCAGGAAGCTAGCAAGAGGGAAGGTGAGAAGTTGGCTTTAAATAGAGCAATTTATGAGGAGAGTAGGCATACTTGGGTTGGCGTTTGGGCATAGGAGTGTTCGGAGCGTGGATCAACTCCAGAATCTTATCAGGTGTGTATTTCGCCCTACTCTAGCTGTAGAGCGGCAAATGCCGAAAAGCCAGTCACACGGCGATGGTAGCCACACGAGCGTGCGAGCGCACGTGTGGGAGCTTCGACGCGATAGTTGAGGCCCTCATGAGTGTTCTCATGAGTCTAGGCTGCCTTGGGCCCGTGGGCCCATATGAATAAATTGTATGATTGTGTAGTAGATAGTGAACTGGTCTATGTGAATCTCATATCTGAGGCTAGATTTGGGCTAAATGGGCCACGTGAGCATATGGGCCTATTTTGGCTGAGAATGGGCCATAGGCCCATTCGCAACGTTATCTCTGCTTAGAATACCTTGGTTTACAAAATTACTGAAATACCCTTGGTTTACAAAATTATTGAAATACCCTTGGTTTACAAAATTACCCAAAAACCCTCAGTTTGCAAAATTACCGAAGTACCCCCGGTTTGTAAAATTATCGACATACCCCTGATTTGTGAAATTACCGAAATACCTTCAGATTGCAAAATTACCAAAATACCCCTAATTTTTAAAATTACTGAAATACCTTTGGATTGCAAAATTTCTGAAATACCCCTGATTTGTGAAATTGCCAAAATACCCCTGGTTTATAGAATTATCAAAATACCCCTGGTTTGCGAAATTACCAAAATACCCCAGTTTGCAAAATTACTGAAATACCCTCTATGGGTAAAGTTACCGAAATACCCTCTATGGGTAAAGTTACCGAAATACCCCTAGAGGGTAAAATTATCGAAATACCCTTAGTGGGTAAATTATCGAAGTACCCCCAATGGGTAAAATACCGAAATACCCCCGAAGGGGTGGAAATTATCGTGGTACCCTTACATGAGAAAATGACCGTTATACCCTCGCTTGTGGTTAAATGTTGTGTATGTGATTTTAGTTATACTGTTTATATTTGTAACACATTGCATTCATAACATGTTACATGGGTTGGGTTTGATAATTGGAGGAAGTGCAGTTCTAGTGGCTTTGCCGCATATACCATTTTAGTGGCTATGCCACATACCGTTTGGTGGCTCAGCCACACATACCATGATTAGCAGCTTGACTGCAATATTGGTGCGTTTGGTGGGGTGGGTTGACTTGATCCCCACATGGTGCGATTGGTTGGTACGGGTGGTGTGATGGTTGGATTGGGTTGGGCTGCATTTTTGTGTTTGCATTATCATGATTATAGGGCTTAGGCCCAGACCGATACCGTAAAGGCTCAGGCCCAGATAGTGACTGTTATAGGGGATTACACACTGAGTTTTCATAACTCACCCCTTTCTCTTAACCATGCAAGTAATCCCCAGAGTTAGAGGATTTAGAGTTGCGAAGGACTCAGGGGTGGCCATACTTCAGATTTGCATCTTACAAAACTTAGTAAACTCGGTTTTTAATTTATTTTATGATATTATTTGCGTGAATTTTTTATGTAATAAGGCCATTAGATTTTTTTTCTAAATTTTCGTTTGATAATTTTGCTAGCTAATAATTATTAATCGGTTAGTCACGGATTTATAAAACAATAACAACCGTTTTCAAAATAACACGTTTCCGCAACTATTCAAGTTCAATTTTCACAACAAACATAGTTTTCTAAAATAATAACATCTTTACAAAAATTCACATTAAGTTAATCTTGCTTTTACAAACAAACAACGAAATTTGGAGTTTCAAAAAAGATGCAAAATTTTTAACGAACGCTTAGCTTTTAAACTACCTTTTCGACGTGACATGCTAGATTCGGCCATAACGTCTAGGTCGGGTTTGGGGGTGTTACATTTCAAGGCTGTTACAACTTAATTGAAGTGACTTTTCAAGTGTTTTTTTTTTGTTACAAAAGAAGGAGCTGTTACAAACGGGGTTTTATACATCATTTAAGGAGTTTTAAAGAGCATTATAACACCCTTTAAAATTCAGCAGCAACCCTTTCATCTACCAGCTGTTTTTGCTCCTTCAAAAGATTAAATCAAGCATTCAAAACACCATTAAGGAGCTGGGGTCTATTTGGCTAGCCAAGGGACAATTCAAGAGTCATTTTACAAGCATTCAAGGATATTCATTCAGTTGAATTAAAGTGAATTCAAGGGTGGAAGTTAATTGTTACAAGAATGTCAAGAGACTTGAGTTTTATTTCAGCTTTAATTAGCATATTAAAATGAATACTTGTGACTATTCAGCTAGTGTTTTCTAACCTTATAAATATGTGTAATCAGACATTTTGAAGGGACTTTTGGCAAAACTTTGAATGAACATTTGTTCAAGAGTGAGTTATCTCCTTTTTTTTTTCGTACGAGTTTTGACTTGACTTATCTAGCGAGCTAGTGGCGTCATTCGATCTCTTTGAACTTATCACCTATTTTGCTGTGGCGTTCAACAACCATCTTATCCCATAAATCCACATTAAACGATATAGAAACCGGGGTGACACTCTTTAGTGTTTAATCATTTCTGATGTTTAAGATCGCTATCCGCATCGATCACCTATCCTGAACTTTACTATCCTTTAATCTTTGTTGCTAAACCGAACCTACCCAAATAGTCTTCTTTCTTCATTCCTTTGTTAATTGAACCTCCATTCCTAACATAACCAATTTTAAAAGAACAATCCTTTGAAAGCTTCCGCAACATTAGCCAACTTTCAATCTTTTTCCGACAACTCCATTACTCCTCGTAGACGATCGGGCAAACAAGTCAAACGACTTGATTAACCTGGGCTGGATCACATCAGAAGTAATCCCGAAGGTACTTGATGCTCGACTTTCAGTTGTTGATAGACCAAACACTTCATAATAAACTCAGAGATATCTCTTTTCATACCTGGCCACCAATACAACTTCTTCAAATCATTATACATTTTTGTACTGCCCGGATGTACTGACAAACAACCATTGTGCGCCTCATGTAAAATTTTTCGAATCAACTCATCATCTTTAGGTACACAAATTCTATCACGATACATCAAACCATCATTTGAACCAACCCAAAAATCAGAGTTATTTCTCGATTCATCAAGGCAAAATATGAACGAAATTAGCCACATCTCATGACCAAGTTTATACATCAACTTATACCAAAAACTAGACTATACATGCCATATCTAGTTATAAACATTTCCAAAGTGTACCAAAATGAATTTATTGGTGTGATGACGATCCTTGATGCTCTCGAGCCCTCAGTAGCTTTGACGACCTATAAAACAGAGAAAACGCACACAGAGTAAGCTTTCCAAAAGCTTAGTAAGTCATTATACAAACAAACTTAGCATGAATTGCACATAACAGAATTAATAAGATATCCAATATGGTTCTCATGACAAAAATCACTTCATTCTTCCTTAAGTTCATAGGTTTAAACATAACTTATCGTATATCCAAATCATATACCTTGACATCACAATATGCTCACATTGATACTTACCTTATATACACATTTAGTATATAAGTAACATACCTGAAACGGATATTCATTCACTTAATTTATCAAAACTCGGATTTGCAATCCGTATCACAGGCTTGCCCATTAAACCGTAAAGAATCTAGTAGGATACTCAGAAAGCACTGAATAGTCGTACAATGCCAACGTCCCAGACGAGGTCTTACATGTACTCGGATGTCGATGCCACTGTCCCAGACAGGGTCTTCTACAAATCAATACGATGCCAATGTCCCAGACATGGTCTTACATGTAAGGATCATAACAATGCCAATGTCCCAAACGTGGTCTTACTCGTGAAGCTCATATCGATGCCAACGTCCCAGACGTGGTCTTACATGATAGAAACAGAACAGATACCTATGTCATGACATAGCTAATCCTATCTATTCTTAAGTTCATACGGGACTTCTCTGACTTAGTCACTAAATCGAACATATCTCGAAATTCATATGCATAATCCTCTCATAAGCATTCATTATCAAAATTAGTCATATGAAAATTACAATTTCATACAAGTACATTTATTTGCATAGTGACTTACCTCGGATTCGATATATCGGAATGAAAACTGCTACTCGATTACTTTCGCTTTCCCGCGATCTAAGTCTGTTTTCCTCGGTTCTTGATCTAAACATATTCAGAATTAACCCTTTTATTCACTAATTCATACAATTCAATCCATGGACACACATTTAGGGCTATTTGCAAATTAACCCTCATATTTGCACACTTTATCAATTTAGTCCATTTTTCTCAAAACACCAAATTCACAAAATCCACACATACACATGCTTAGCCGAATGCATATACATCTCATACAAGTCCATATTTTCCATCAAATTTGCTATTTAGTCCCTCAAGTTACCATTTTCTCAATTTAGCCAAATTCATCAAAAATTCAAGAACAAAGTATGTTCATCTAGCTCATATCTTTCATTTAACACCAAAAATCATCAAAAAGCTCAACATAACATCAATGGCATTTCTCATAAACATCATCAATTCACAAAATTGAGACATAGGCTTGATAGTAGAATAAGCAACGATTATATAAACGTGGAAATTATCAAAAACCGAAACCAAATCATACCTTAATTTTGGCTTGTAAGTGCCAAAAATCAAAAGAACTAAACCCTTACTTCTTTCTCTAATATTCGGTCAAAGATGAACTAAAAATGGCCATTTTGTTATGTTTTATCCAATATAACATACATAATAATCCATTTACATATTTAGCCTTTCATTAAACAAATAAAACAAACATGTAATAAGGGCATGATTGTCTTTCATTCATCCACTAACTATAAGTTGGCATAATAACAACATAAGGACTCCACCTTAACAAAGCCACAACACATTGGTACTTAAACAAATAGCAAGCAACTTTCACATTCAATGCAATTTCATCCTTTTGTCAAATTAATCACACAAACGGACAAATTAGCTCACGAAAATTTACCACATGCTTAATCACATAATAACAGCACAGAAAATAATATTAAAATATTATACAGACTCAGATTTGTGCTCCCAAAACCACTATTCTGATTAGGGTGTAAACCAGACTGTTACAGTAATCGTTTACTAGCTCATAACCCTTCAATAATTCGAGCCACCGCTGCTGTCGCAAATGTAGATCCTTTTGGTTCATCAAGTATTTTGAACTCTTATGATCGGTGAAGATTCGGCATTTCTCACCATACAAATAATGACGCCAAATCTTCAAAGCAAAAACGATGGCAGCCAACTCCAAATCGTGAGTCGGATAATTCCTTTCATGCAGTTTTAGCTGTCTCGAGGCATAAGCTACTACTTTACCCTCTTGCATCAAGACACAGCCAATACCATTTAATGACGCATCACTATAGATCACAAACTCCTTTCCCGACTCAGGTTGTACCAAAATCGGTGCTTCAGTCAACAATGCTTTCAGTTTCTCGAAACTCTGTTGGCACTTCTTAGTCCATTCAAACTTAACATCTTTCTGTAGCAGTCTCGTCATCAATGTAGCAATCATGGAGAACCCTCTAACGAACCGTCTGTAGTAAACTGCTAAGCCCAAAAAGCTCCTAATCTCTGACACATTCCTCGTTGGTTTCCACTCAACAATAGCTGAGATCTTACTCAGGTCAACTCTAAGTCCATCACCCGACACAATGTGTCCTAAGAATCTTGCCTCTCAGAGCCAAAACTTGCTCTTGCTAAACTTAGCATACAACTGCTTATCTCTTAGAGTCTGCAAAACAGTTCTCAAGTGTTCTGTGTGCTCACTTTCATCCCGAGAATAAATTACTATGTCATCAATAAAAATGACTACAAATTTGTCCAAGTACGGCCGGAAGATATGGTTCATTAAATCCATAAATACCGCAGGAGCACTCGTTAAGCCAAAGAGCATGACAAGGAACTCGTAATGGCCATACCTTGTCCGAAATGCAGTTTTCGGTACATCTTGCTCCTTAACTCTCAACTGGTAATCGCCAGATCTCAGGTCTATCTTAGAGAACACCGTAGCTCACTTCAATTGGTCGAACAAATCATTGATCCTTAGCAAAGGATAATTATTCTTCACTATCACCTTGTTGAGCTATTTATAATCTATACACAATCTCATCGACCCATCTTTCTTCTTCACAAAAAGTACCGGAGCACCCCACGGTGAGTAGCTTGGTCTTGCAAAACCCTTATCTGTTAACTCTTACAACTGAACCTTCAACTCTTTTAACCCCAATGGTGCCATCCTATACGGGGCAACTGAAATGGGTGTTGTACCCGAAACTAACTCAATGCCGAACTTGACTTCTCTAACTGGAGGCAATCAAGGTAACTCTTTTGAAAACACATCCAAATACTCACATAACACATGTACTGATTCAATCTTTACTTCTGACTCTTGGGCATTTAACACAAATGCGAGATAGGACTCATACCTTTTTCTCATGTATTTCTCAACTACCATAGACGGAATCACTTCAGGCAAACTATCTGATTTACCTAATTCAACCTGAAGGATATCTCTATTTACACATCTCAGTTCAATAAACTTACTACCACAGTTTACTAAAACATTATAAGCAGTCAACCAATCCATGCCAAGAATTAGGTCAAATTCATCAAACGACAACATCATGAGATTTGCCGGAAAACAATGATCTCTAATTGTCAAGGGACAATTTCTACACACTTTATCAACTAGCACATGCTTGCCTAACGGGTTTGACACTTTTATCACAAATTTTGTAGACTTCAACAATCATATTCATGCTAGATACCAATTTCATTCAAATATAGGAATGGGTAGACCCCGGGTCAATCAATGCAATAACATATATATCATAAAGAGAAAAAGTACCTGTTATCACATCTGGAGATGATGCCTCTTCGCGAGCACGAATGGCATAAGTCCTTGTAGGTGCTCTGCCCTCTGATCTCACAACAGAATCTCTAGGCGCACCTGTACTACTAATCCCACTTCCCGGGTTCCTTTGTGGTCTACCCGTCGAAGATACATTACCCGCTCTCACTTCTTGTTTTCTATCTTTCTCATCTTTCTCAGGACAATTTCGAATGAAGTGGTCAGTGAACCACTCTTGTAGCAACCTCGATTGTTTCCCCAACACTCTCCCGTATGTTGTCTACCACAATTTGGACACTCAGGTTTATTTGACTTCGTATTGCCCACACTTGCCATCGAGGTGGCTTGATCTCTAGAGCCCGAAAATGTATTACCACGATCTCAGTGTGAATACCCAGCTAAAGCAGTCGTTCTAGGGTTCGCTTCTTTGGATCTCTTTGAGTGAGTTTGGAACGTCTTACTCATCAGCCTCTTCCTTACATCTCTGGCCTCAATCATAGCTTTTCTCTTTTCCTTATTCAACTCTTCAGCCTTGCACGCTCTATCGACCAATACCACGAATTCCTTCAATTCCAAGATCCCAACTAGCAATCTAATGTCCTAATTCAGCCCATCTTCAAACCTCTTGCACATAAGAGCTTCTGTGGACACGCACTCTTAAGCATACATACTGAGTCTGATAAATTCGCGCTCATACTCTGCCACACACATTTTGCCTTACTTCAATTCAAGAAACTCTTTTCGTTTCTGATTAATAAATCACTGGCTTATGTACTTCTTTCAGAACTCTTCTAAGAAGAAGTCCCATGTCACTCTCTCCATTGGAACTACAGATTTCAGCATTTTCCACCAGCGGTATGCCAAGTCCCTCAGTAATGACACAGTAAATTTTAAGCTTTCCTCAGGTTTACAAGAGGGTTCATCGAATACTCGCATAGAGTTCTCAAGCCAAAACTCTGCTTTCTCAGGGTCATCATCTATATTGGCTCTAAGTTCCTCAGCCTTTTGTTTTCAAATCTTATCGACCAGGGGTTTAATCATTCTTACTAAATCTATATCTTGAGGAGCCATGGGGACTGGCTGAGGTATAGATGGGGGTGGAGGAGGTTGAGCACTACGATTTGCTCATACAAAATCAGTGTACCAATTACTCATCATGTGGAGAAAGGCTTCCCAAGCCTCTACTCCTTGACCCAAACTCTCGGGTCTACTTTCTACTGGTTGTCATAGAAGAATTTTTTCCTTTGTTGGTATGTCATTTCTCGAGGAATTATTCCACGTGCAAGATAATTGGAAAAATCAGCAAACCAAGGTGTTTCATGAATTCGACTTACCTCAAATAAGTGTTCATCTGGGAAGTTCTCGTTGATAAGGACACATGATCGAGTTACCTCATCTTGCCCCATCATAGCTCCCACAAAAAAATTGCTAGCATTGCACTCAGCTCCAAACGAGAGTTCTAGTATGGTGTGACGATGATCAGTGCTGAGACCATTTTTTCAACTCTTCAAAAGCTCCCAAGCATGACTCACTGAAGTCAAATATTGTGTCTTTTTTCTAGCAACATGCACAAGGTATTTTGAAATCTTCAAGAAGTCCTTGATAAACCTCCGATAAAAACCAACATGTCCTAAGAAACTTCTAATGCCTTTAACGATGACTGGGGTTGGCAACTTCTCAATTAGATCCACTTTTGCTATGTAACACCCCTTACCCATATTCAACACCGGAATAGGGTACGAGGCATTACTAGACTTATATGCAATCAATCATACAATACCGTTCCACTCAAAAGTTAAAACTTTTTGTAACACCTCTTAAGCAAGCCTACGAAGCCTAAATCACACATTAAGAATGGTCTGGGATGAAATCGAACTCTTTTAAAGGTCTCTAGAAAGACTTAGAAAATTTTCATCAAAATGTCCACACGCCCGTGTAGAGGCAGGAACACGCCCATGTGGATTTATTTCTCATTTCGAACCTATAGGGGTTTTCACACGCCCGGACACACACCCGTGTCCATGGCCCCATGTCCCTCACACGGCCATGACACGCCCGTGTCTTAGCCTGTGTGCACAAACTTTAACATTCTATTTCTGACGTCATCACCCTATAAATGTCACACGGCCAAGGCACACACCCTTGTCCTTTGACCGTGTGGCAAATTAAAATCCTAAACTCAACTGTAAACTTCACACGGCCTGGGCACACGCCCATGTCCATGGCCGTGTCTTCCACACGGTTGAGACACACGACCATGTCTCTACCCGTGTGGTTACTACTGAGCATATTGACTTGCAAACCTAGCATGCAGGGGAACACACGGCCTAGACATACTCCCATGAGGTTGACTGTGTGTCACACACGGCCTAGACACACGCCCGTGTGCCTACCCATGTGGACAAGAATGAGGCTATTTACCACCCCTATTTGCACAATCATGAACCATATTAAGCAACCAACTCATTCATGCATAAATACTCCAATTAAACAACCATGCATCTTGCACAATCATGAATAACATCATCTTTTCATAGATTAATAAGAAAGAGCCATCAACTATGGCCTTGTATAAAAGAATTCATTCACAAATGAGCCATCACCTTTGGTCAAAACAATATGACATTCAACTAAGTCTAGCCCCTATACATGCCATACTCAAAATGCTAAATCTAACTATACCAAGATGTGCTAATAGTGTGGGTGATCTTCTGATTATCTTTATATCCCGAGCTGGCGACACTATAAAACAAGGGAAAAGATAAAGGAGTAAGCTTTAAGCTTAGTTAGTCTTTATGTAAACAATAAGCATCATACCATATGCTAATCAATCAAAAACATTACATACTATATAAAAACAATTCATGTCCTCATAATCATGCTTACTCATTCCAACTCTTACAACATCCCATTCGCATATCATAAACATTGCTCACATTTACTTGCACTTATGCCTTGCACTTATCACCACAAAGCCACATGTAATTTCACTTAGACAAGTTTCTCGATGAACCCTTTGGAATGATACAAGAAACCCTGTGGTTTCGTACGACAACCCACCATTAATCAATAATAGGGTGGTATCGCACACAGCCCACCAACAATGATAATTACGGTGGTATCACACAGCCCACCAAAATGATAATAAATATGATGGTATCGCACACAGCCCTTCGTTAATAAATAACAAGGTGGTATCGTACATAGCCCATCAACCATTACATATTTACGAATATTTATCCATTCCCATATTTCTATTCCGAAGGTTCATTCGAGAATTTTCCATTTTCTACCATTTCAATAAATCTCACCAACAAGAATTTACATCCACACAATGCATTAATAGGTAAAACATACATAATAAGGATGTATCGTTTACACATAAACTTACCTCGATGCAAAATATGCCAATTTGAGGTTTAGTCCGAAACTGTAACAGCTCGATTTATGGGCTAGTCGAAACAGTGGTTTCGAAACAACTACTTTGAGGTCGAAGAAAATTATTTTCATGTTACTTTATGAGTTAGAGCATGATTATATAAGTGCATGAAAATTTTGGTGCTTTAATTTTAGCGATTTCATGCTTAATCGCGAAAAAGGACTAAATCGCATAAAGTGCGTAAGTTCAAAATTACAAGCTAAGGGTGTCAAATAGCTATGGAATAATATTTGGAGGTCTTTAAAGGGCAATTAGCCCCTTAAATCATGGTTGGTCGGCCATAGGGGACAATAGTGGTCAAAATTTGGTCAAGTAAGTGGATTAGGTAGTCTAGATTGGGATTTTATATTAAAAGAAATAAAGAAAAAAATCATATTTTCTCCTTCATTCGTCCACCAAAACTTAGCAGCAATTAGGGGTTGGAAAGCTAAAAAATTTTAGCACACTCTTCTCCTTACAAGTAAGTGTTCAAGTGATTATTTCTTGAAAATATTTGTACTTTTGGAACCCCTAAAGCTTAAGCTTTCTAAAGAGGGGACTATTTTGAAAAATGGATGAAATTTTATAGTCTTGCCATGTTAGCTTTAAAGTTGTTTGCTACATTTTTAAGGAAGAAAATGAGTCTTAGTTGTTTGATGAACAACTTTGTGAAAGGTGTTACCATGAAAACTCCTAAAAGGACCTTTTTGTAAAGGTTGTAAAATGTAAGGCAAATGTGTGAAATAATGATTTTTGATGGTCGCCATAAGAGAAATAAATGTTCACCTAGGATCGTTAAAGAAACAAATTTGATTAGATTGATTTCTGAGCCTAGGGGTAAAATGGTCATTTTGAGAAACTCTAAGGGCAAAATAGTAATTTTGCCAAAGTATGATTATTGAAATACATTTGTTAATCTGATAATTAAATGAGCTAATTGGCTACTATATAGATCAAGAAGAATGAGGGATTAACTTTGACAGAGGAAAAGGCAAGGTATCGAATTAAATCGGCAAGTGGCCTAGTTTGAAACCGAGGTAAGTTTGTATGTGATAAATTCAACATTCATGCTAGTATGTTTGAGAATATTTGATATTATAATGATGCATGACATTCTATGAAATTAAGTAATGGTGTTGAATGAGAAAGATGATGAAAGTTGAGATGTTGAAGTCTCGGTTGGACTATAATAATTGTGAGAATACTATCATCGAGACATGAGATGGATAAGGTCCCGTGTAAGACCATGTCTGGGACATGGCCTCGGCACCTAGTTGAGATCCTGTATAAGACAATATTCGGGATATGGCATCGGCATTGAATAAGAAAAATCGTATAAGACCATATTCGGGATGTGGCATTGATAATTGATAAGAGATCCCGTATAAGACCATATTTGGGATATGGCATCGGCACTTAGAGGTGATCCCATGTAATACCACTTCTGGGATGTGGCATTGGCTTCTTGATCATGTTAATGACAATGAATATGCATCTTTGAGTATCCCTAGTGAAATAGTGGGATAAATAGATAAGCTTGGGAAAAATAGAAATGAGATTAGCACTAAAGCTATGTGATTGAGTGAATACAGGTACTCATGAATAATTCACAAGAAATGTTTACGATATGTGGCATGGTATGTATTAGACAAGAACAAGTAAGAGTAAGTTATGGAAAAGTGCTTAAGGCTTTGTTTGGTTATCTAATGCCATGGATGGATGACATAATGAGCTTTATGTTGCTATTTATTTTCATGCAAACTTACTAAGCTATATGCTTACCCCTCTCATTTCCCTTTTCCTTGTAGTAGTGCCAAGATAACTCAAGGATCGTGGAATGTCGGAGTCCAGAATCACACTATCGACATCTCTTTGGTATAACAAAGTTAGATTTATTTTGAATATGGCATGTATAGGACTTGGTCTTTCTGTTATGTCATATTTTTTGGCTACTAATGTTAATCAATTCATTTTGAAAATGATCGTTGAATGTTGGCCAATACTTGATAAGTTTTATATATATTCAATGATGGTGAAGTTCATGAAATGAATGCTTGTATGATTAGATGAGTAATGAATAAAGTATATACTTGATGAATTTAATGAAAACCTATGTGTGGATGCCTTGATTTTTGGGCATTTGAGGTGCCTTATTGTCAAGTTGCGTATTGTATTGGAAGGGTATAAGTGTGGGTGCTTTTCAGGGTGGAAATTGGCTTGGTAGATAGCCTTATTATTGTCCACAAGGGCAGACACATGGTCATGTGTCTAGGCCGTGTGTCATTCACATGGGCGTGTTGATTAGTTGTGTGTCTCCTTCATGCCAAGTTTACAAGTCAATATGCTCAGTAGTAAACACATGGCCAGAGACACGGCTATGTGTCTCAGCCATGTGTGAGACACGGCCAGGGACATGGGCGTGTGCCTAGGCCGTGTGAAGTTTGCACCTACAATTTGGAATTTCATTAGCCACACGGTCGAAGGCCACGGGCGTGTGACTGGCTGTATGATACAAGTCAGTGTCAACCACGGGCCAAGCACACGGGTGTGCGATAGGTCGTGTGATGCAAGTCAGTGTCGACCACGGGTTTAGAATACGAGCGTGTGAAAAACCACATGGGCGTGTCCAACTCTTCACACGGGCGTGTGGCCCTGTTTCATGTCAAAATTTTCCAAGTGTTTGAAAGTTTTCAGTTTGGTCCCGAGGCATCCTGAGTATTATGTTTAAGGCCTCGTAGGCCCATAATAAGGATGTTATGAATGTGAATAAGAAGTTTTATGTTGGAAAGAAATTTTATAGCTCAAAGTTGTATGTTTAAGCAAGATAAGTTCGGTAATGCCTCGTATTCAGTTCCAGCGTGGAACACTGTAAGGGGTGTTACATTTAGTGTATTAGAGCTACGGCTTAGTCGATTCTCGGACTAACGTAGCATAAGTATAAGTCTAGCTATACATGCCATAACTAAGAGTATTTGTGTAATGATAGTGTGACGACTCCTGACAATTTGAATTGTGTTTTATATAGTAAATGGATCCTGATGATGCTGCAAGTAATGCACCAGCTCTTGCGCAAGGGACCGTGCCAGTAGAGAGTAGACCCGAGACTATGGGTCAAAGAGAAGAGGCTCAGGAAGCCTTTCTTCAGATGATGAGCAATTGGTACACTGAGTATATTCGAGCAAATCCTAATGCTCAACCCCCTCTACCCCTACCTATTCCTCAGCCCGCTCCTATAGCTTCTCAAGTGGTTGAGGTAGTAAGATGAGAAAGGCCTCCGGCCGATAAGATCCGGAAACAGGGAGCAGAGGAATTTTGGGCTAGTAAAGATGATGATCCGGAGAGGGCGGAATTCTGACTTGAGAATACCATCCGAGTATTGGACGAGTTATCATGCACACATGAAGAGTGCATAAAGTGTGTGGTTTCTCTCTTGAGAGATTCGGCCTATCAGTGGTGGAATACCCTTGTGCCGGTAGTACCAAGGGAGAGAGTTAGCTGGGAATTCTTCCAAGAAGAGTTCCGGAAGAAGTATATTAGTCAAAGATTTATTGAGCAGAAGAGAAAAAAGTTCTTAGAGCTAAAACAGGGCCGAATGATGGTGACGGAATACGAACGTAAGTTTGTAAGACTCAGCAAATACGCTCGAGAGTGTGTACCGACAGAAGCCATCATGTGCAAAAGGTTCGAAGATGGGTTAAATGAGGATGTCCGTTTGTTTTTTGGTGCCCTCGAACTAAAAGAGTTTGTGGTGCTGGTAGATCGAGCCTGTAAGGCTGAAGAACTAGTCAAAGAGAAAAAGAAAGCTGAGATTGAGTCTCGCGACTCGAAGAAGAGACAAATAGGCAAGTCATTCCAATCTGTATCCAAAAAGTCAAGGGATTTCACTGCTCGATCAGCCGCCTCAGTTGGATTTTCAAGTAGAAGTAAAGGTAAATAGTTCTCGGGGTCTAAAGCTCAGACCATATCAATTGGAAGCGTTGGCAATGCTTCGCCAAGTAGATCGAAATGTCCACAGTGCGGCAAATGTCATCCCGATGAGTGTCGAGCGAATGAGAAAGCTTGTTTCAAATGTGGATCTCTAGACCATTTTATCAGAGATTGCCCCGAAGTAGATGAGAGGGAGAATCCTCAGGGTGGAAGATCGGGAAATGCTGTGAGAGGAAGATCACAGAGAAACCCAGGAAATGAAATGAGTAGTAAGAATACTTCTAGAGAGTTGACTACAAGAGCTGAGGGTAAAACGAGAACATATGCCATTCGTGCTCGCGAAGGGGAATCCTCCCTTGACGTATTCACGGGTACATTTTCTCTCTATGATACTCGTATTATAGCTTTAATTGATCCAGGACCTACCCACTCGTATATTTGCATGAAATTAGTCTCTAGCATGAGCATGCCTATAGAGTCTACTGAATTTGTAATAACAGTGTCAAATCCCCTAGGCAAATATGTGTTGGTTGATGGAGTAGTAAAGGTTGCCCTTTGATGATTAGGGGTCATTGCTTTCCGGCTAATATTATGTTAGTTCCATTTGATGAATTTGATATCATCCTTAGGATGAATTGGTTAGCTACTCATGATGTGAAAGTGAATTGTGGGAAGAAATTTATTAAGTTGAAAGGTGAAAGTGGGAGTCTTATCCGTATTGAATCAGATGAGCAAGACAAATTGCAAGTAGTGATATCTTGTTTATTGACTTAGAAATATTTAAGAAAGGGGTATGAAGCTTACCTCGCCTTTGTGATGAATGCTAAAGAGACTGAGTTGAAAATTGAGTCGGTACCCATAGTATGTGAGTATCCAAATGTTTTCCCCAAGGGATTACTAGGGTTACCTCCGGTTAGAGAGATTGAATTTGGGATCAAGTTAGCTCCTGGTACCGCCCCTATTTCTATTACTCCATACAGGATGGCTCCAACCGAGCTAAAAGAACTGAAAGCACAATTGCAAGAGTTGACAGACAAAGGCTTTGCAAGATCGAGTTATCCGCCGTGGGGTGCTCCCGTTTTATTTGTGGAAAAGAAAGATGGTTCCATGAGGTTGTGTATAGATTATAGGCAGGTCAATAAGGTAACCATGAAGAACAAGTACCCGTTGCCAAGAATCAATGATTTGTTTGATCAATTGAAGGGAGCCACGGTATTTTCCAAGATAGACTTGAGGTCTGGGTATTATCAGTTGAGAGTCAAGGACTCAGATGTGTCGAAATCGCATTTCAAACAAGGCATGGCCACTACGAATTTTTGGTCACGCCTTTCGGTTTAAACAATGCCCCTGCAATCTTCATGGATTTGATGAATTGCATTTTTTGGCCATATTTGGATAAATTTGTTGTGGTCTTCATAGATGCTATACTGATCTACTATCGGGATGAGAACGAGCATGTCGAGCATTTGAGAACGGTTCTGCAAATTTTGAGAGATGAACAGTTATATGCCAAGTTTAGTAAAAGTGAATTTTGGCTTAAGGAGGTTGGATTTTTGGGGCACATTGTCTCGGGAGATGGGATTAAAGTTGACCCGAGTAAGATCTTAACGATTGTGGAATGGAAGCCACCAAGGAACGTAACTGAGGTTAGGAGTTTTCTAGGCCTAGTTGGCTACTATAGACGTTTTGTCAAATGATTCTCCATGGTAGCTCCTCCGATGACGGGGTTGCTGCAAAAGGATGTAAAGTTTGAATGGACAAAAAAATGCCAACAGAGTTTTGAGAGATTGAAGGCATTGTTGACTGAAGCCCTTGTTTTAGTGCAACCTGAGCCCGGAAAAGAATTTGTGGTTTACAGTGCTGCATCCATGAACGGATTGGGTTGTGTACTTATGCAAGAGGGCAAGGTGATAGCATATGCTTCTAGACAATTAAAGCCGAACGAGAAGAATTATCTAACACACGATTTGGAATTAGCCACAATCGTATTTACGCTAAAGATTTGGAGACACCATTTGTATGGTGAGAGGTGTTGAGTGTTCACGGATCATAAGAGCTTAAAGTACTTGATGACTTAAAAGGAATTGAATTTGAGGCAACAAAGATGGTTATAGCTGATAAAGGACTATGCGATAGTGATTGATTATCATTCGGGAAAGGCAAACGTGGTCGCCGATGCCTTGAGTAGAAAATCTTTATTTGCGCTGAGAGCCATAAACACACGAATGGCTTTGTCAGAAGATGGTTCTATTTTAGCTGAGTTAGGGGCTAGACCATTGTTTCTTCAAGATATTTATGAAGCTCAGAAAGGTGACAGCAACTTACAAGCCAAAAGAGTTCAATGTGAGTCAATTGTCGAGTCAAACTTTCGGGTAAGTCCTGATGGATGCATGATGTTTCGAAATAGGGTCTATGTACCTAGAAATGATGAGTTTATTCGGAAGATACTGCATGAAGCACATAGTGGATGTTTGTTTGTACATCCAGTCTGCACGAAGATGTATAACGACTTGAGGAAGTGGTACTGGTGGCCGAGTATGAAGAAAGACATTTCTGAGTTTGTATTGAGATGCCTAATTTGTCAACAAGTGAAGGCTGAACACCAAGTGCTTTCGGGCCTACTTCAGCCTATTATGGTTCCCGAGTGGATATGGGACCGTATTGTTATTGTAACACCCCAAACCCAGCCTAGACGTTATGACCGGATTTGGCATGCCACATAGAAGGGTTGCTTTAAAAACCATGCTTTCGTTAAAAAGTTCACATTCTTTTTGAAACTTCGGCTTTATTGTTTGTGGAACTCGATTGTGCTTTTGAAGGTTCCTTGGAAAATACGTTATAGTTTTTATTTTATTGACTGCTTTGGTTATGAAAATCGAGTTTGGATCTTTTGCGGAAACGTGATATTTTGGAAAACAGTTATTACTGTTTTAGGAAAACCCCCATTTAAAACTTATAATCATAAGCAATCAGAAATGAAAGTTTAAAAGAAAATTTAGTCCAATGGCCTTATTACAAAACAATAACCCAAATCAAATAATCTTAGAAATAATATAAAAACCATATTTACTGAGTTTCGTGAGGAACAACTCCGATGTATGGCCACCACCGAGTCCTCCATAGCTCTACCAAATCCGCTATCACTGGGGACTACCTGCAATGTTATGGGAAAAAGGGGTGAGTTACAAGAACTCAGTGTGTAATCCCGATTCTAGTCACAGTCATGGTCTCAGTCTGGGCCTAAGCCCCATACAGTATCACTTTAGGCCCACGGCCCCAAAATCATGGTAATGCAAACAAAAAATGCAACCGAACCTAATAGTCCATCCGCTACACTCCATCCGTACCAGCCCTACACTTCATATGGGGACCAAGTCCACCCACCCAACCTTACACTCCAAGAATGAAGTCAAGCTGCCAGTATAAAATGCAGCAAAGCTGCCAGTATCAGTATCTGTGGCTAAGCCACTGAAATCAGTATGTTGTGGCATAGCCACCAGTACAACACTTCCTCCATCATTATAACCCATCCCAATGCAACATGTCATGGCATAATAATTCAGTGTATGCAAGATGTATCATCATGGCAATCAATCAAGTTGTACACAATCATACCAAATCTGCCCCAACGGGTATAACAGTAATTTCACCCAATGAGGGTATCTCAGTAGTTTACCCACCGAGGGTATTTCAGTAATTTACCTATTTACAGCTTTCCAACATCCTACTGTCGCCTCGACCGACACAGGACCCTTATTAGGTCTCTACGGAGCTAATGGGCCTGAAATCCATTTTAGGCCCAAACGGGACCACACGCTCGTGTGGCCCATTACGCATGGTTCCAGTCTCAGAGTCCCAGATTTCACAACCGCACTTACCCTTTGACGATTATCCACCAACTTTGCCCATGTGGGCCGGATAGTCCATTGGGCCCGTTAAGCCCGTATCGGCTCGATTAGGCCCGTTATAGCCCTAGTGTCGTGAGAGCGCTCGTGACACTCTCAATGACTTACAGTCATTATTTGTATCTCGATTTACCACTATGAGCGCTCGCACGCTTGAGTGGTATAGATGCCGATTTTCCAGCTTTTCGGCCTTTGGCTGATTCGCAAGTCATCAATTATAGTCATTCAAAAGGGTGTAAGATTACACACCTGTTATGAGCGTTGGTTGAATCCTCGAAATTCATACCTATGATTCGATATATTCCAAATGGTTATTATACACTCTGATATAACATATCTGAGTTGAATCCAGATAGCCACTAACCTCACTTACGACAAAATAATCTCCTCCAATAGTGTGACAGTATTCGATTTTGTCTCTCTCTTGGCTAGAGCAACCGATCACCTACGCTGGTTGATGTTCAAGGGGGTGTTAGCATCTATCACATTCAGCACTAGGGAGAGATTTAACAAAGATAAGTGTTACCTACCCTTAGATTCGGCAACAGCAGACCCCTTTGAACAAGAGGAGTTTAATTACGCACGGCCCTCAGAGACGATGTTTACTAGGAAGAAGAAGAAAGAGTTAGAAGTACACAAGAAATAAAAGAACATGATTCGGCCTACCCCCAAAATGCTAGCTTTGTACCGTGAAGAGAGGAGTATCATAACACGAGGGTTAGATGAGAAAAGATTCGGCAGTTGACTCCTGATAAAATTGACCTTTGATTAGTGAGAACTCGCATGAAAAGATGATTCGGCCATCACGACTAGCAACAACGAATAATAGATGAAACTACTAGGCACTTAACAACAACACCCAAAGGTCGTATTTTGCTATAGAAAAGAGGAGTAGAAAAGAAGTCTAAGCAAAATAGAGAGAAGGCTCAGGAGAAATTCGGCAAGGTGAAAGAAAAGATGGAAAAGAGTTGAGAAGAAAGAAAGAAAAGGACCACCTAAAGAATTCGGCAGATACTCACCAAAGAATGAAAAAGACTCGAAATGCCAAAAGAAGGGAATACCCCAAAAGAACACAAATGCAAAGTAACAAACAACAAACAAAAAAAATGCTTAAGAAATTCGGCACACTCACAAAAGGTTTTTGTTCCTTTTCTTGCTACCTCCCAAATGCCGAATTTGCTTCACTATACTCACCTCTAGCCGAAATTCCACCCGCCACACACTCCTCATTCGGCCAACCACTTCTACACTCTCAAATCCCCTTGATTCTCTCCTCGATTTACTCCCCAACTTCCTCTCCATCACCCATTCAAACAACTTGACCAAGTCTCCCCTCTCTCCTGCATAGTTCAATCTCCACTCAGCTACCTCCCTTTCCTGGGCACAAAAGTAAAACCCCCCAAGTGCTACTTGTGGGATTCGAACCTCACTCCCCTTGTATGCATGTTGACGCCACCACCACTGTGCCACTTACTCACTTGTGTTAGCAAAACACCAACATATTCCCTTAAGCTTTGTTTCCAACAGACCTCTCCCCTAAAGTGCCCAAAAACCAAAATTTTACCAGGACTCAACCTTGACCCCAGGCCTCCCTAGGGCCCCTAAACACTCTTAACTAACACACAAAACCAACATAACCTGCATTTACACAAATATTATAGACCCCTAAATTTCAGGATGTTACAATTATGAACTTCGTGACGGGTTTACCGTTATCACCGAGGAGGAATGATACTGTATGGGTTGTAGTCGATAGACTTACGAAGTCAGCCCATTTCATACCAGTACGAGTCAATTATTCTCTTGATAAGTTGGTGGATTCGTATGTGTAAGAGATAGTAAGACTTCATGGAGTCCCGTTGTCGATTCTTTCGGATAGAGATACGAGATTCACGTCACGGTTTTGGAAAAAGTTACAAGAGGCTTTAGGCACAAAATTGAGTTTTAGTACAACTTTTCATCCACAAACCGACGGGCAGTCGAAGAAAGTAATACAAATACTGGAAGACATGCTTCGATGTTGTGTTTGTAAGAGTATGCCCAAAGATCAATCATGAGATGGTTGTAATAACATACTTAATTTACCATGTTTATTAATATAAAGCGTTGTCATTATTATTTCAGTTTTTCTTTCTGTGTGTATAGATAAACTGTTTTATAATAATATCCTGAGAATAATATGATTATTCTTAAAAGATCCTTAGTCGAGTATTATTGTTGACTAGGACAATAATAATGCATTAAGACTAACATGTAGTTGATTGATGATAAAGAGTTGTCATTGATATGGAGTGTCAAAATCAATGCATGAATATGTGTGTTAGAGAACAACATATTGGATTGACCCGCTATGAGTATGTTTCTTGGATTATTATGTAATTGTCATAACATTACTCATAGTGATTAATATGTATATGATCCTCAGACTTGAGATCATTATTATCCCAGCATCGTGAGTTGTATATTTTGATACAGTCAAACGTACACCGTAACAGGTTGTTCTATAAAGGCTGATGTTGGATATACCACAATCTATGTAGAGGGATATGGTTGATCAATAAAGGATAAGTCCCTCCTACATAATAGGAGTAATATCTTAGGCCACTTGATTGAGTGAGACTAGAAATGCATGGCCATGCTCAAATAAGTTGATATGAGATGTCATACTAATTTGTATATCATAGTCTACTCAAGATATCAAGAAACATGGGATGGACTATGCAAGTGTGACTACCCCATGACTTGTATCCGTTCCAGAGATAAAGGACTTAAGGATTAATGCATGAAAGGTTAATCACGAAAGGTTATGTCGAATCATGACTTCTTGTAACTTAGGTAGCAATGATGCATTGCTAGATGCCACTCATTGTCTGTGACAATAGAATCGTTCTAGTATTACTGCTAACGTTGCAAGAACCTACAGGATCACACCCTATGGTTGAAATGAACGGAATAAAATATAGTTGGTATTGTGCTTGGTTGTCACATAAATTAAATTAATTAAAGAATTAATTTAATTGGGCAATCAAATATTGAACATATTATATGTACAAGGATGTTGTACACATAATGATAACATAATTTTATTAATATATGAATTTGATTCATATATAAATTTAAATAAATATAGTTTACCGGAATCCTTATTATAATTAATGTAATTATAATTTTCAGATATAATTAATGTAATTATAATTTTCGGTTAAAAACTTTATTGTATTTATTTAATCTTGTAATACATTCAAGAGATACCAATTATAAAAGGCCCAATTAAGAGGATACCTATTATAAAAGGCCCAATGAGAAAGGCACCCATTATAAAAGGTATTAAAAGGAGACAAAACTTAACATGAAAACCCTAAGTGATTGCTTGTTAGGTCTAGCAGCCGTCAAGCAAATAAGCCTCCAAAACAGTTTTGGAGATTTCTTCCGTTCATAGTCAAACCGGGTGGATTACGTAGAGGCCGACATCGGAAAAGGTTGAGGCTTGATTCGACAGTAGATCAAAACTCTTGTTGCCAAGGAGTCGCTGTCTACTCAGATTGAAGTTTTGGTAATTTCGAAACCTTTATTTCACCCCGATTCGTTCCTCACACATGGATCCATGATTTGGATCACCGATCTAATTTTATTCTGCTGCGCCATGGGGTACCGGCCTTCCAACAGTGTTTTGGAATTCCAAGATAATTGGGAAAAATACTTACCATTGGTGGAATTCACCTACAACAACAATTTTCAGTCGAGTTTGAAAATGGACCTTATGAGGTATTGTATAGGAATAAGTACCGAACGCCCTTGTATTGGGCAGAACTCAGAGAGAATCAGATACACGGGAATGATTTGGTCAGAGAAACTGAAGAGAAAATAAAGGTGATACGTGAAGGTTTGAAAGCGGCCTCAGATAAACAAAAGTCCTATTCGGATTTGAAAAGGAAAGAAATTGAGTTCCAAGTCAGTGATAAAGTGTTTCTAAAAGTATCACCCTAGAGGAAAGTCTCAGAGTTGGCCAGAAAGGCAAGTTGAGTCTGTGCATTATCGGTCCATACGAGATTACCGAGAGGTTAGGGCCGGTAGCTTATCATTTGGCCTTGCCATTAGCGTTGGAAAAGATTCATGATGTTTTTCATGTGCCCATGTTACACCGATACCGATCAGATCCTTTACACGTGATTGTACCAATAGAGGTAGAAATTCAACCGGACTTGACTTATGGTGAAGAGGCGATTAAGATTTTGGCACGAGAAGTTAAATAGTTGAGAAACAAAAGTATAGCCCTTGTTAAAGTGCTATAAAAGAGACATGGAATAGAAGAGGCTACTGGGAGCTCGAAGAGACCATGAGAAACCAATATCCCAACCTTTTTAGTGGTAAGATTTTCGAGGACGAAAATCTTTAAGGGAGAGAATTGTAACTGCCCGAATTATGGGCTAGTCAGAATAATGGTTTCTGAACCACTAATCTGAGGTCGAAGAAAATTATTTTCATGTTATTTTATGACTTAGAGCATGATTATATAAGTGCATGAATATTTTAGTGCTTTAATTTTAGCGATTTCATACTTAATCGTGAAAAAGGACTAAATCGCATAAAGTGTGGAAGTTCAAAATTACAAGCTAAGGGTGCCAAATAGCTATGGAATAATATTTGGAGGTCTTTAAAATGCAATTAGCACCTTAAATCATGGTTGGCCTGCCATAGGGGACATTAGAGGTCAAATTTTGGTCAAGCAGGTGGATTAGGTGGACTAGACTGGGATTTTATATTAAAATAAAGAAAGAAAACATATCAACTTTTCTCCTTCATTCCTCCACCAAAAATTAGCAGCAAATAGGGGTTGTAAAGCTCAAAAATTTCAAAACACTCTTCTCCTTACAAGTAAGTGTTCTAGTGATTCAAAATATTTGTACTTTTGAAACCTCTAAAGCTTAAGCTTTCTAAAGAGGGGACTATTTTGAAAAATGGTTGAAAGTTTAGAATCCTACCATGTGAGCTTTTAAGTTGTTTGCTGCTTTTTTTAAAGAAGAAAATGAGTCTTAGTTGTTAGATGAACAACTTTTGTGAAAGGTGTTACCATGAAAACACCTAAAAGGACCTTTTTGTAAAGGTTATAAAATGTAAGGTAAATGTGTGAAATAATGAGTTTTGATGGTTGCCATAAGAGAAATAAATGTTCACCTAGGCTCGATAAAAAAACAAATTTGATTAGAATTGATTTCCGAGACTAGAGGTAAAATGGTCATTTCGTGAAAGTCTAAGGGCAAAATAGTAATTTTGCCAAAGTATGATTATTGAAATACATTTGTTAATGTGATATTTAAATGAGCTAATTTGCTACTATATAGATCAAGAAGAATGTGGGATTAACCTTGACCGAGGAAAGGACAAGGTATCGAATTAAATCGGCAAGTGGCCTAGTTTGAAACCGAGGTAAGTTTGTATGTGATAAATTCAACATTCATGCTAGTATGTTCGAGAATATTTGATATTATAATGATGCATTATATTCTATGAAATTGAGTAATGTTGTTGAATGGGAAAGATGATGAAAGTTGAGATGTTGAAGTCCCAGTTGGACTACAATAATTGTGAGAATACTATCATCGAGACATGAGATGGATAAGGTCCTGTGTAAGACCATGTCTGGGACATGGCCTTGGCACCAAGTTGAGATCCCGTATAATACCATATCTGGGATATGGCATCGGCACTGAATAAGAAAAATCGTATAAGACCATATCCTGGATGTGGCATTGATAATTGATAAGAGACCCCGTATAAGACCATATTTGGGATATGGCATCGGCACTCAGAGGTGACCCATGTAAGACCACTTCTGGGATGTGGCATTGGCTTCGTGATCATGTTAATAACGATGAATATGCATCTTTGAGTATCCCTATTGAAATAGTGGGATAAATAGATAAGCTTGGGAAAAACAGAAATGAGATTAGCACTAAAGCTATGTGATTGAGTGAATACAGGTACCCGTGAATAATTCACGAGAAATGTTTACGATATGTGGCATGTTATGTATTAGACAAGAACAAGTACGAGTAAGTTATGGGAAAGTGCTTAAGGCTTTGTTTGGTTATCTAATGTCATGGATGGATGACATAATGAGCTTTATATTGCTATTTATTTTCATGCAAACTTACTAAGCTATATGCTTACCACTCTCATTTCCCTTTTCCTTGTAGTATTGCCAAGATAACTCAAGGATCATGGAACGTCGGAGTTCGGAATCATACTGTCAACATCTTTTTGGTATAACAAAGTTAGATTTATTTTGAGTGTGGCATGTATAGGACTTGATCTTTTTGTTATGTCATATTTGTTAGCCAAAACGTTGGCTACTAATGTTAATCAATTCATTTTGAAAATGGTCATTCAATGTTGGCTAATAGTTGATAAGTTATATATATATATTCAATGATGGTGAAGTTCATGAAGTGAATGCTTGTGTGATTAGATGAGTAATGAATAAAGTATATACTTGATGAATGTAGTGAAAACCTATGTGTGGATGTCTTGATTTTTGGGCTTTTGAGGTGCCTTATTGTCAGGTTGTGTATTGCATTGGAAGGGTGTAAGTGTGGGTGCTTTTTATGGTGGAAATTGGCTTGGTAGATAGCCTTATAATTGTCCACACGGGCAGACACATGAGCGTGTGTCTAGGCCGTGCGTGACACACGGCCATTCACATAGGCATGTTGATTGATCGTGTGTCCCCTGCATGCTAAGTTTACACACGGCTATGTGTCTAGGCCATGTGTGAGACACGGCCAGGGACATGGGCGTGTGCCCAGGCCGTGTGAAGTCTGCACCTGAATTTGGAATTTAATTCACCACACGGTCGAAGGACAAAGGCGTGTGACTGGCCGTGTGATACAAGTCAGTGTCGACCACGGGCCAAGTACACGGGTGTGCAATAGGCCGTGTGATGCAAGTCAGTGTCGACCACGGGTGTGGAACACGGGCGTGTGGCCCTATTTCATGTCAAAATTTTCCAAGTGTTTTAAAGTTTCCTATTTGGTCCTGGGGCATCCCAAGTACATGTTTAAGGCCTCGTAGGCCCATAATAAGGATATTATGAATGTGAATAAGAAGTTTTATGTTGGAAAGAAATTTTATAGCCCAAAGTTGTATGTTTAAGCAAGATAAGTTCAGTAATGCCTCGTATCCGGTACCAGCATTGAACACAGGTAAGAGGTGTTACATTTAGTGGTATCAGAGCTACGGTTTAGTTGATTCTCGGACTAACGTAGCGTAAGTATGAGTCTAGCTATACATGCCATAAATAAGAGTATTTATGTAATGATAGTGTGATGACTCTTGACAATTTGAATTGTGTTTTACATAGTAAATGGATCCTGATCCCGATCGAGTTGCAATCGATGATGCTGCAAGTAATGCGCTGACTCCCGCGCAAGGGGCCACGCTAGTAGAGAGTAGACCTGAGACTATGGGTCAGGGAGAAGAGGCTCTAGAAGCCTTTCTCCAGATGATGAGCAATTGGTACACTGAGCACATTCGAGCAAATCCTAATGCTCAACCCCCTCCACCCCACCTATTCCTCAGTCCACTCCTGTAGCTCCTCAAGTGGTTGAGGTAGTAAGAAGAGAAAAGCCTCCGGTCGATAAGATCCGAAAACAAGGAGCAAAGGAATTTCGGGCTAGTAAAGATGACGACCCTGAGAGGATGAAATTCTGGCTTGAGAATACCATCCAAGTATTCGACGAGTTATCATGCACACCTGAAGAGTGCATGAAGTGTGTGGTATCTCTCTTGAGAGATTCGGCCTATCAGTGGTGGAACACCCTTGTGTCGGTGGTACCAAGGGAGAGAGTTAGTTGGGAATTTTTCTAAGAAGAGTTTCGAAAGAAGTATATTAGTCAAAGATTTATTGATCAGAAGAGAAAAGAGTTCTTAGAGCTAAAGCAGGGCCGAATGACGGTGACAGAATACGAACGTGAGTTCGTAAGACTCAACAAATACGCTCGAGAGTGCGTATCGACAGAAGCCATCATGTGCAAAAGGTTCGAAGATGGGTTAAATGAGGATGTCCGTCTGTTTGTTGGTGTCCTCGAACTAAAAGAGTTTGTGGTGCTGGTAGATTGAGCCTGTAAGGCTAAAGAACCAGTTAAAGAGAAAAAGAAAGCTGAGATTGAGTCTCGCGACTCAAGGAAGAGACAAATGGGCAAGTTATTCCAATTTTTATGCAAGAAGTTAAGGGATTTCGCTGCTCGATCAGCTGCCTCAGCTGGATTTTCAAGTAGAAGTAAAGGTAAACAGTTCTTGGGGTCTAAAGCTCAGACCACATCAGCTGGAAGCATTGGCAATGCTCAGCCAAGTAGATCGGAATGTCCACAGTGTGGCAAACGTCATCCCGGTAAGTGTCGAGCAAATGAGAAAGCTTGTTTCAAAAGTGGATCCCTAGAACATTTTATCAAAGATTGCCCCGAAGTAGATGAGAGGGAGAAACCTCAGGGTGCAAGACCGGGAAATTCTATGAGAGGAAGATCACAGAGAAACCTAGGAAATGAAATGAGCAGTAAGAATAGTTCTAGAGAGCAGACTACAAGAGCTGAGGGTAGAGCACCGGCGAGAACATATGCCATTCGTGCTCGCGAAGAGGCATCCTCCCCTGACGTAATCACGGGTACATTTTCTCTCTATGATACACGTGTTTTAGCTTTAATTGATCCGGGACATACCCACTCATATATTTGTATGAAATTAGTCTCTAGCATGAGCATGCCTATAGAGTCTACTGAATTTGTAATAAGAGTGTCAAATCCCCTAGGCAAATATGTGTTGGTTGATAGAGTATGTAAAGGTTGCTCTTTGATGATTAGGGGTCATTTCTTTCTGGCTAATCTTATGTTATTTCCATTTGATGAATTTGATATCATCCTTGGGATAGATTGGTTAGCTACTCATGATGTGATAGTGAATTGTGGGAAGAGATTTATTGAGTTAAAAAGTGAAAGTAGGAATCTTATCTGTATTGAATCAGATGAGCAAGACAAATTGCAAGTAGTGATATCTTGTTTATAGACTCAAAAGTAGTTAAGAAAGGGGTACGAAGCTTACCTCGCCTTTGTGATGAATGCTAAAGAGACTGAGTTGAAAATTAAGTCGGTACCCATAGTATGTGAGTATCCAGATGTTTTCCCAGAGGAATTGCCAGGGTTACCTCTGGTTAGAGAGATTGAATTTAGGATCGAGTTAGCTCCTAGTACTGCCCCTATTTCTATTACTTCATACAGGATGGCTCCAACCGAGCTAAAAGAACTGAAAGCACAATTGCAATAGTTGACAGACAAAGGCTTTGCAAGACCAATTTCTTTGCCGTGGGGTGCTCCCATTCTATTTGTGAAAAAGAAAGATGGTTCCATGAGGTTGTGTAAAGATTATAGGCAGCTCAGTAAGGTAACTGTGAAGAACAAGTACCTGTTGCCAAGAATCGATGATTTGTTTGATCAATTGAAGGGAGCCACGGCATTTTCCACGATAGACTTTCAGACAAGGTATGGCCACTACGAATTTTTGGTCATGGCTTTCGGTTTAACCAATGCCCCTGCAATCTTCAGAGATTTGATGAATCGCAGTTTTCGGCCATATTTGGATAAATTTGTTATGGTCTTCATAGATCATATATTGATCTACTATTGGGATGAGAATGAGCATGTCGAGCATTTAAGAACGGTTCTGGAAATTTTTAGAGATGAACAGTTATATGCCAAGTTTAGTAAAAGTGAATTTTGGCTTAAGGAGGTTGGATTTTTGGGGCACATTGTCTCAGGAGATGGGATTAGGGTTGACCCGAGTAAGATCTCAGCGATTGTGGAATGGAAGCCACCAAGGAATGTAACTAAGTTTAGGAGTTTTCTAGGCCTAATTGGCCACTATAGACGTTTTGTCAAAGGATTCTCCATGATAGCTACTCCGATGACGAGGTTGCTACAAAAGGATGTAAAGTTTGAGTGGACAGAAAAATGCCAACAGAGTTTTGAGAGATTGAAGGCATTGTTGACTGAAGCCCTTGTTTTAGTGCAACCTGAGCTGGGAAAAGAATTTGTGGTTTACAGTTACACATCCATGAGTGGATTGGGTTGTGTACTTATGCAAGAGGGCAAGGTGATAGCATATGCTTCTAGACAATTAAAGTCGCACGAGAAGAATTATCAAACACACAATTTAAAATTAGCCACAATCGTATTTGCGCTAAAAATTTGGAGACACCATTTGTATCGTGAGAGGTGTCGAGTGTTCACGGATCATAAGAGCTTAAAGTACTTGATGGCTCAAAAGGAATTGAATTTGAGGCAAAGAAGATGGTTACAGCTGATAAAGGACTATGAGATAGTGATTGATTATCATCTGGGAAAGGCGAACGTGGTCGCCGATGCCTTGAGTAGAAAATCTTTATTTGCGCTGAGAGCCATGAACACACGAATGGCTTTGTTAGAAGATGGTTCTATTCTAGCTGAGTTGAGGGCTAGACCATTTTTTCTTCAAGAGATTTGTGAAACTCATAAAGGTGACAGCGACTTATAAGCCAAAAGAGTTTAATGTGAGTCAAATGTCGAGTCGGACTTTCGGGTAAGTCCTGACGGATGCATGATGTTTCAAAATAGGGTTTGTGTACCCAGAAATGATGAGCTTATTTGAAAGATACTGCATGAAGCACATAGTGGATGTTTGTTTGTACATCCAGGCAGCACAAAGATGTGTAACGACTTGAGGAAGTGGTATTGGTGGCCGAGTGTGAAGAAAGACATTTCTCAGTTTGTATCGAGATGCCTAATTTGTCAATAAGTGAAGGCTGAACACCAAGTGCCTTCGGGTCTACTTCAGCTTGTTATGGTTCCCGAGTGGAAATGGGACCATATTACTATGGACTTCATGACGGGTTTACCGTTATCACCGAGGAGGAATCATGCTGTATCGGTTGTAGTCGAAAGACTTACGAAGTTAGCCCATTTCATACCAGTACAAGTCGATTATTCTTTTGATAAGTTGGCGGATTTGTATGTGTCAGAGATAGTTAGACTTCATGGAGTATGGTTGTCGGTTATTTCAGATAGAGATCCGAGATTCATGTCATGGTTATGAAAAAAGTTACAAGAGGCTTTAGGCACAAAATTGAGTTTTAGTACAGCTTTCCATTCACAAACCGACTGGCAGTCGGAGAGAGAAATAAAAATATTGGAAGACATGCTTCAATGTTGTGTTTTGGAATTCCAAGATAATTGGGAAAAATATTTACCGTTGCTGGAATTTGCCTACAACAACAGTTTACAGTCGAGTTTGAAAATGGCGCCTTATGAGGCATTGTATGGGCGTAAGTTCCGAACGCCCTTGTATTGGACATAACTCAGAGAGAATCAGATTCACATGATTGATTTGGTTAGAGAAACTGAAGAGAAAGTAAAGGTGATACGTGAATGTTTGAAAGCGGCCTCAAATAGACAAAAGTCCTATTCGAATTCGAAAAGGAAAGAAATTGAGTTCCAAGTCCGTGATAAAGTGTTTCTAAAAGTATCACCCTGGAGGAAAGTCCTAAGATTTGGCCGGAAAGGCAAGTTGAGTCCGCGCTTTATCAGGCCATACGAGATTACCGAGAGGATAGGGCCTGTAGCTTATCGTTTGGCCTTGCTATCTGAGTTGGAAAAGATTCATGATGTTTTTCATGTGGCCATGTTGTGCCGATACCGATCAGACCCTTTACACATGATTGTACCAACAGAGGTAGAAATTCAACCGAACTTGACTTATGGTGAAGAGCCAATTAAGATTTTGGCACGAAAAGTCAAACAGTTGAGAAACAAAAGTATAGCCCTTGTTAAAGTGCTATGGCAGAGACATTGAATAGAAAGGGCTACATGGGAGCCCGAAGAGACCATGAGAAACCAATATCCTAACCTTTTTTCCTGGTAAGATTTTCGGGGACGAAAATCCTTAAAGGGGAGAATTGTAACAACCCGATTTAGGATCTAGTCAGAATAGTGGTTTCAGAACCACTAATCCGAGGTCGGAGAAAATTATTTTCATGTTATTTTATGACTTAGAGCATGATTATATAAGTGCAAGAATATTTTAGTGCTTTAATTTTAGCGATTTCATGCTTAATCGCAAAAAAAGACTAAATCGCATAAAGTGCGAAAGTTCAAAATTACAAGCTAAGGGTGCCAAATAGCTATGGAATAATATTTGGAGGTCTTTAAAGGGCAATTAGCCCCTTAAATCATGGTTGGCCGGCCATAGGGGACAATAGATGTCAAAATTTGGTCAAGTAGGTGGATTAGGTGGACTAGATTGGGATTTTATATTAAAATAAAGAAACAAAAGATATCATCTTTTCTCCTTCATTCCTGCACCAAAAATTAGTAGCAAATAGGGACTAAAATGAAAAATGGGTAAAACCCATGGAAAATTCTAAAATTTGAGAAATGTGGGTGCTGTAAAAGTTGTACATAAATTTCGGCTAGGCATGGAAAGAGGGTTAAATTCCATCAATATCATTTTTCGAGCCTAGGGAAGAAATTGGAATTTATGAAAAGTATTGGGGTAAAATGGTAATTTTGCTTATGATGTAATTGAATGCAAATATATATGGAATATGATAAATTGATAGTTAAATTTGTTTATATAGACCTAGAAAGACCAACTACTAAACTAGATCGAGAGAAACAAAAGGTTTCGGATTAGTTAAATTCAAATAGGAAAAATTGTCAAGATAAGTTCGTGTAACCTAAATATGTATGTTAATGTGCTTAAATTGAATTGTGTGGTTGTGATGATATGTATGTGAAGATATACATTATGAAATTACAACAAATTGGAAAATAATGATAAAATGTTATGTCCCGGTTGAATGTTAAAATTCGATGGAATAAGGTGGTTTCTCAAAAAGAGTATAATATTGCATATGTTGCAGACAGGATTTAGCCCGGACAGGTAATCCTGAAATAAGCCCTCTCAAGCATATGTTATAGATTGGATTTAGCCCAGACGGGTAATCCAAATCAAGCTTTTTAGAGCATATGCTACAGAAAGGATTTAGCCTGGACTAGTAATCCTGTTATAAAATATGTGGCTTGAGAGTGTGCTTTATGATCATGTGCCAAATGGATACTTTTGAACATGTATTGATGGATAGTTGATATGTATACTTTGTGTATACTACCCAAATGTCCATCACAATTTCAATAGTTCAACGGGAAAGATTCTTGAAATACGGAAGGTGAAACTAAATAGAAGTTTATAATGCAATGAGCTCATCTATGTTTGCTTGATATCCATATGATGTTATGTGACTAACTTGTTTGATTAAGTGTATATCTTTAGGTAAATTTACCCAAAAATTTTGGATGGTTTGGTTATGCGTGCTTGTATGAATAAATATAACCGGTAAGTTTAATTCCTATTATACGAACTTACTAAGCATGAAAATGCTTACCCTGTTTAATTTTCTTTGTTTTATAGTGCTCGTAAGCTCGCGAAGGTTGGAGGTCGATCGGAGCATCAATCACACTATCCACTATCTCATTTTGGTATAAATAGAAATCTCATTTTGGTATAATGGCATGTATTGTAACAGTCCGGTTTACACCCTAGTCAGAACAGTGGTTTCGGGACCACAAATCTGAGTCTGAATAATATTTTGATATTATTTTCTATACCTCTGATAAGTGATTAAACATGTGTTCAATTTTCGTAAGATAATTTATTTGTCTGTGTGTCTAATTTGATAAAAAGGACTGAATTGCATCAAATGCAAAACTAGCATGTTATTTGTTAAGTACCTATGTGAGATGGCTTTTAATTGAAGAGGCCTTGAGAGGCAATTAAGCCATAAGTGAGATAGTGGATGGTAGAATGTCTTAATAACCTTAATACCAATTTGTCCTACATGATTAATAGATGGGTAATTTGGTAATTGAATTATTAATGTATATTAAGTAAAAGAAATAATGAAAGGATGATAATTATCATCTTATTTGAACCGAAAATAGTAAGGAAAAGAAAGAACTAAGCTAAGCTAGGTTTCGGCACTCTTGTAGTCAAATTAAGGTATGATTTTGTTTTGGATTTTGATGATTTTTATGTTTTTGAGATGGTTACTTAGTCTACTATCAAGCCCATGTCTCAATTTTGTGTATGGATGATATTTGTGAGTTGTGCCACTGATGAAATGGTAAGTTTAATGATGAATTATTGTGTTAAATGAAAGATATGTGTTAGATGAACATGCTTTATTCTTGAAATTTTGATGAATTTAGCTAAAAAGGGCTAAATTGTGAAAATAGCAATTTGAAGGACTAAATTGCAAATTTGATGGAAATTATGGGCTTGTATGATGTTTATAAGCATTCGGCTAAGCATAGATATGTGGTGATTTTGTGTATTTGATGTTTTGAGAAAAATGGACTAAATTGATAAATTGTGGAAATGTGAGGGTTAATTTGCAAATAACCCTAAATGTGTCCTTGTATTATATTGAATGAGTTAGTGAATAAAGGGTTAATTATGAATATGTATAGGTCAAGAACCAAGGAAAACGAACATAGACCGCGGGAAGGCGAAAGTAATCGAGTAGCCATTTCCATTTCCGTTAAATCTAAACTGAGGTAAGTCATTATACAAATAAATGTATTTGTATTGAACTATGTATGTTCATACGACTATTGTTAACGATGAATGTTTACAAGATGATCTGTACATGAATTCCGAGATAAGGTTCATTTAGTGACAAAGTCTGAGATGTCCCGTACGAACCTAGGAATAGATAGGATTAGCTATGTCATGACATAGGTATTTGTTCTGTTTCATCATATAAGACCACGTCTGGGACGTTGGCATTGATTTGAGATTTCATTTTAGACCTCGTCTGGGACGTTGGCATCGATATGATCTTTACGTGTAAGACCATGTCTGGGACATCGGCATCGTATTGATTCGTGTAAGACCCTGTCTGGGATAGTGGTATCGATATTTGAGTGCATGTAAGACCTCGTCTGGGACGTTGGCATTGTACGACTATTCCGAGCTTTCTGAGTATCCTATTAGGTTCCTAATGGTTAAATGGGCAAGTCTGTGATATGAATGGCTATGTGAATTGTAAATCCGTTTCAGGTACGTTGACTTATACATTAAGTGTGTATACGAGGTAAGTATCTATATGATCTTACTATGATGAATATGTATATTGGAACAATAATATGATATGTGAAAGTATGTATGAAAGAACTATGTGTATATAAGATTTTTGAATAGATGAATGTGATAAAATGTGGCCAAGTACATGGACCAAAGCATACATGTGATAAATTTGCTATGAAAGTTAATTGTGCCAATGTTCCTATATGCCTATATGCCTATATGCCTTTCATGTTAAGTTTATTCGTATATGACTTACTAAGCTTTTGGAAAGCCTACCCTCTGTGTGTGTTTTATCTGTTTTATAGATCGTCAGAGCCACTAAAGGCTCAAGGACCGTCGAGGATCGTCATCACATTACTCAACTTATTTTGGTACATTTTGGATAAGTATAAGATGTGAACTTAGCCATGTGATTTGGCTAGTTATATTTTGGTAATATGTTTTAATGAATGTGTTATATGATGTATGTTTTGGTATAGTTAAATAGCATTTTGAAATGGTCAAGATTTTGGGTAAGTAAATGATTAAACTATGCTTGTGTTATATGAGGGTTAGTCTTGTAAATGTGGCATGGTTGATATTGGTTTTGAATGTATAGATTGAGTGAATATTATGGCATGTTCATGGTTATTAAATGTGCATGGATTGTATTGGTATTTGCTTGTAGGTTTGACCCTAATGTGGGTGGCATATTGGCCTTGCTAATGGCCTATTTTGCCACACGGTTGTGGCACACGGGCGTGCCTATTGACCGTGGGACTAAGTCAGTAGCTGATTAAGAGCAAACGGCCTTGGCACACGGACGTGCTTGGTGGCCATGGAGCCAAGTCAGATTCGACCACGGCCAAGGTACATGGGCGTGCTTTGTGGCCGTGGAGCCAAGTCAGATTCGACCACGGCCAAGGTACACGAGCGTGCTTGGTGGCCATGGAGTTAAGTCAGATTCGACCACTGGGAAGACACATGGGCGTGTCTAGAAGTCGTGGGAGGCACACGGTCTGCCCACACCAGCGTGTAACCCCTGAAACTTAGAAAAAAGTTTTAAATTTTCAAGATTTTCTGTATGTGTTCCGGTTTAGTCTCGACCCTTCTTCTGAGCATGTTTTAGATCTCGATGACCTACAGAGGGGATTCTATGATTGTAATTGATGATTTCCTTTATGAATTGTGTGATAAAGTTTCTGATCTGTCAAGTAATGCCCTTAACCCTAATTCGGCGACAGACACAGGATAGGGGTGTTACATGTATAGGCTCATTTGGCTAAATGATGGCTTGTAAGTGATGTTTTGTAATCTAGCCATTGGAATGGCTAGTGATGTTTTACTTAGCATGTTTATAAAGTTATCCTATGATTAAATTCCTATATGCTAAATTGGTTGATTAGATTATGCTTCCGGTGTTAGAATTTGCTTGGTATTAATGTTTGGATTGGTGGATATATGTTAGTGAGTTTTGGTGCAGGAAAGGGGTAAGTTTTTGTGACAAATAAGGCTAGGAAATGGCTTTATTTTGTCCACACAGGCAGACACATGAGTGAGTGTCTTGGCCGTGTGTGACACACAGCTTGTCCCATGGGCATGTTGTCCGGCCATGTGTCCCCTGTATCTTAAAAATGAGAAATAGAATGCTCAAAATTGGCCACACGGACAGAGACACGGGTGTGTGCCTCAGCCGTGTGTGTAACACCCCTAACCCATGTCCGTCGCCGGATTAGGGTTATGAGGCATTACCGAACTAGACTAAGAATATCACAGGCATTTATCACAATTTATGCATTTAACGACTTGCAAAATCATAGATTAAATTTCAGATATCCAACTAATAGTTCAAACCAAAACTTCACATTAGGCCAACCGACAATTCAAATCAAGGCCCACATGAACTCATTCGTGTGGATATAATTGAAACTAAGATGTCTATAGAGTATGTGTATCACCTATCTATATATTCTTATAGTACGTTCAAGAACATAAAAAAATAACTCATAGCATGTTTAATTAGTTTACTTAGTACTCAAAACATCATACATATACCAACTTAACATATACTAAACTACTTTGTTTCATTAACAGATTTCCAAATAGTTTATAAATGTATTAAACACTTTAGTATAAGTAACAATTACAACTGCATTAAACTCGAATGATCAAACATTTTAAACCAAAATCAGATTATTAACCAATACCTAACTACCTATTCGATTTCAATCGTTATGTCTAACCCAATTTAACATACCTGAATACCAAACAAAACATAACAAAAATATCATCATTCATAAGACAAATTGTACCTATAATAGATATCAAAAACCATGTTCTAATATATGGTAAATAAGTCCTTACCACTTTGGTATCAAAATAACACAACCATAAGCATTATTAAGTCATTAAAAAGAAAACCCTATGTACTTTCATCAAAACACATAATAAAAGCCATATTCGTATGGCTATATACATATATTATCCAAGTTCCCAACTCAAACAAGAACGTTAAACATCCTATACATGCCTTTATCAAAATAAACCAAACTAAAGGTGTACCAAATAGATGATAGTGTGGTTGACTTTGCTGACGCTTGCACGAGCCCGAAGCTTGACCAAAACTATAAAATAGATCATTTAAAACACACGGAGTAAGCTTACAAGCTTAGTAAGTCATAAGCAAATACAACGCAATAATCAAACATTCAAAAATTTAAATAAATAAGTTCAACAATGAATATAAACATTATATAAATAAATTATTCACGACCGACTACACTCAATGCCTTTAACTTAATTATTATCATTTGTACATTCCAATTCAAATAATCATGTCATAATTATCAATCTCTTTTGCCATTTCCCTTCTCAATTAGAATCGAAACTTCAAGGGTATAAACACATGTATAAGCATAAAACTCACATTTATATACATAGTTCATGTCTATCAATGATAAATTCAATATCTCCAAAACAAAATATAACTTGTATCATCAACTTCATTACATCACACATCACTCAAACATTTCCAAAGTACTTTACCTCGTTCCTTATTAATGTACTAAACTAAATCTTACCCGAGCTTGTAGCACATAGCATCATTTAAATAAGTCTCAACTTGCTTGATACTCGGATTCTCCGTTTATAACATATCACCGACATTAAGCCTGCTAGGCGATAAGCCTGACATATTACACCGGCACAAAGCCTGCTAGGCATTAAGCCTGAAATAGATCACTGGCACAAGGCTTGCTAGGCATTAAGCCTAATATAGATCACCGGCACAAGGCCTGCTAGGCATTAAGCCTGAAATAACCAACCCATTTATCCATTCAATACACATCACTTAAGGCTAAATCGCAACATCAAATATACTTCATTTTAACTTCACATTTCAAGCTGAACAAGCTTATTCATAACATAATTAACAATTTCAATTCAACTCAACCTTATACCCACATTCGGCTATCATATATATTCATGCACAACATTACTAAATTTCATTAGTAACATAGTTAATGTTACTCCATCAACTTACATTTCTCAATACTATCATTACCAATAAATCATATACACCAATCACATTCACATATCATATCAAATGTATCTATTCATTTGATTGCATTTACAAAACATATACAATCCAATGTAAGATCTTTATATTCGGCTGCCACATAGATTCATACTCAAACTTATCAAATAATATCATTAAACATGTTCATAATTAAATCTATGATATATTTTAACTTAAGGACTTACCTCGACAGTCGACGAACCGCGTAAATCGGCTATTCAATAACCTTCGTCTTTCCCCGATCCAAATCCGTTTTTCTTTGTTCTTGATCTAAATACATTAGAATTTAGCTCATTCAAATACATTTCATTTCAATTTAGTCCCAAATCACATAAATGGGCAAATTACCCTTTTACCCCTAGGGTTTCACAATTTTACACTTTAGTCCTAATTGCACAGAACACAAAATACACATAATTTTCACATAATTCTTTAGGGCCGAATACTCCTAGGGACTATACAAGTCCATATTTTTCATTTATTTAGCAAATAGGCCCCTCAAAAAATTTATTTTTACAATTTAATCCTATTTACTCAATTTTCACTAAAACTTCAATACAAAACTTATCAATCTTAATCTATCCTAAGATTAAAATTCATCAAACATCAATTATCATAAAACAATGTTAATGGCCGAACCTTAGACATGCTTAGCTTTAAAAATTACAACATGGGTCGGCTACGGTTCGAAGCAACAATCTCAAAAATGTAAAAATTAACAAAAACCGACTAAAAACTCACCTTGAATTTTAGCCTAAAAGTGCCGAAAATCAAAGAATCCCAAAGCTTATTTCTTCCTTCAATATTCGGCCATGAAAGAGTGGAAAAGATGATGGCTTTGTTTATGTTATTTTAACATATATATTAAGTAATTACTCAATTACTAATTTAACCTTTAAAATAAAATAAAACTAATATATAACTTAAGGTTAGTTATGACAATTGCCACCCACTAACCTAGAAATGGGCTAATTGCCCTTTTAATACCCCATGTTAAAAAGCCATCATCAAATAGGCACTTTCTACTATAGATTGCAACTTTTTGACTTTACGCGATTAAGACATTTTTCTAAATTAAACACAAACGAATAAATTTTTCTACGAAACTTCCACACACATCAATTTACATATAATAGACTCAAAATATAATATTAAAATATTTCTCGGACTCAGATTCATGGTCACGAAACCACCGTTCCGATTAGGGTCAAAATCGGTCTGTTACAACTCTCCCCCCTTAAGGATTTTCGTCCTCGAAAATCTTACCGTTAAATAAAGTCGGATATTGTTGCCTCATTGAATTCTCAGGCTCCCACGTAGCCTCTTCAACTCCGTGTCTATTCCATAATACTTTCACTAATGGAATCCTCTTATTTCTCAACTCTTTCATTTCCCGAGCTAAGATACGGATCGGTTCTTCATCATATGTCAAATCGGATCGGATTTCAATCTCTGACGGTGTGATCACATGAGACGGATCTAATCTGTACTTACGAAGCATCGAAACGTGAAATACGTCATGGATCTTTTCTAACTCGGAGGGCAACTTCAATCTATAAGCAACAGGCCCAATACGTTCAGTGATTTCCTAAGGTCCGATGAATCTCGGACTAAGTTTGCCTTTCCGACCAAATCGGAGTACTTTTTTCCACGGAGAAACTTTCAAGAATACTCGATCTCCGACTTGAAATTCAACATCTTTACGTTTTAAATCAGCATAAGACTTTTGTCGGTCTGAGGCAGCTTTCAAAGTATCTCTGATCACAGCCACTTTTTGTTCAGTTTCTTTGATCAAATCAACCCCGTGTATTTTGTTTTCACTGAGCTCAGTCCAATACAACGGTGTTCGACATTTACGACCGTACAAAGCTTCGTAGGGCGCCATTTTGATACTAGATTGAAAGCTATTATTGTAAGCAAATTCAATCAAAGGTAGGTATCATTCCCATGTACCTTCAAACTCGAGAACGCAACATCTCAACATGTCCTCAAGTATCTAAATAGTTCGTTCAGACTGACCGTCTGTCTGCGGATGAAAGGTTGTACTAAAATGAAGTTTAGTACCTAAAGCATCTTGCAACTTCTTCCAAAACTGCGATGTGAATCTCGGGTCTCTGTCTGAAACAATAGAACTCGGTACACCATGCAATCTCACAATCTGTGATACGTACAATTCAGCAAGTTTATCGAGTGAATAGTCTGTACGTACTGGCACAAAATGAGCTGATTTAGTCAGTCTATCAACTATAACCCAAACGGCATCTTTCTTACTCGGTGTCATAGGGAGACCGGATACAAAATCCATTGTAATTCTATCCCATTTCCATTCAGGTATCATGATTGGCTGAAGTAGTCCGGATGGCACTTGATGCTCAGCTTTTACTTGCTGACAAACTAAGCATTTCGAAACAAATTCAGATATATCCCGCTTCATGCCCGGCCACCAATAGAACTGTTTCAAATCATTATACATCTTTGTGCTACCCGGATGTATCGACATTTGACTATTATGAGCTTCATCCAATACCATCTGAATCAAGTCAGCATTTCTCGATACACACAATCGGCCTTTATAGTTCAAACAGTCATTTTTATCAATTCGAAATTCTGACTCTGTATCATTTTCACATTGTGCTCGTCTAGAAGTCATATCTTTGTCAGCTTTCTGTGCATCACTAATTTGCTGAATAAACAACGGTCTAGCCTTCATCTCAGCTATGATCGAACCATCACCAGCCACAACTATATGTGCGTTCAGCACACGAAGAGCAAACAATGATTTTCTACTTAGTGCATCTGCAACAACGTTAGCTTTTCCCGGATGATAGTCAATTACTAATTCGTAATCTTTTAACAATTCCAACCATCTGCGCTGTCTTAAGTTCAGGTATTTCTGAGTCATCAAGTGCTTCAAACTTTTGTGACCCGAGTAAACGTGACATTTCTCGCCGAATAAGTAATGACGCCAAATCTTCAGTGCGAACACAATGGCTGCAAGCTCTAAATCATGCGTCGGGTAATTTCTTTCATGTGGCTTCAATTGTCTCGAAGCGTAGGCTACTACTTTGCCTTCCTGCATCAATACGCAGCCCAAACCACTTAAGGAAGCATCAGAATACACAACAAATTCTTTACTCGATTCAGGCTGAGCTAACACTGGAGCTTCCGTCAAAAGGGCTTTCAGCTGATCGAAACTTTTCTGACAATTTTTCGACCACTCGAATTTGACATCTTTCTGTAATAGCTTTGTCAAAGGTGTAGCTATCACAAAAAAACCTTTCACAAACCGTCTGTAGTAACCCGCAAGTCCCAGAAAACTTCGAATTTCAGAAACATTTTTCGGTGGCTTCCAATCAAGTATAGCTGAGATTTTGTTCGGATCAACTCGAATACCTGATGCTGAAACAACATGTCCCAAAAAGCTGACCTCTTTCATCCAGAACTCACACTTACTAAACTTCGCATACAACTGTTGATTTCGCAAAGTTTGTAGCACTAATCTCAAATGCTCAGCATGCTCGATTTCATCTTTGGAGTAGATCAGTATATCATCAATAAACACTACTACAAACCGATCCAAAAACTGTCTGAAAACCCGATTCATCAAATCCATAAAAATAGCAGGTGCGTTAGTAAGTCCAAAAGGCATAACCAAAAACTCAAAATGTCCATACCTCGTTCGGAATGCAGTTTTAGGCACATCAGAATCTCTAACTCGCAGTTGATAATAACCCGATCTCAGATCAATCTTTGAAAACACTAAAGCCCCTTTCAATTAATCGAACAAGTCATCAATTCGAGGTAACGGGTACTTATTCTTTATTGTCACTTTATTTAACTGGCGATAATCAATACACATTCGCATAGTCCCATCTTTCTTTTTCACAAATAAAACTGGTGCACCCCAAGGAGAGAAACTCGGTCGTGCAAAGCCCCTATCTGTCAACTCTTGCAACTGTGCTTTCAACTCTTTCAACTCGGTAGGTGCCATCCGGTACGGAGCTATCGAAATCGGAGTCGTCCCCGGAACTAGTTTGATGCCAAATTCAACCTCTCGTACTGGTGGTAAACCCGGTAATTCTTCAGGAAACACATCTGGGTATTCACCCACAACTGGTACAAATTCAATCTGTTTTTCCAACACTTTATTATCCAGTACATAAGCCAAATAAGCTTCATACCCTTTTCTCACATATTTTCGGGCTAACATCAAGGATATTACTGTAGGCAACCCATCCAAATTATTGGATTCAACTCGGATGATCTCACCGTTTTGGCATCTCAAATCAATGATCTTTCTTTTACAATTCACCACTGCATCATACAAAGTTAGCCAATCCATTCCCAGAATTATTTCAAACTCGTCGAAGGGCAACAACATTAACTCAGCTGGGAAACAAGAATCTCGAATCATCAACGGGCAACTTTTACACACTTTATCAACAAGTACACAGCGACCCAAAGGGTTGGACACACGGATCACAAACTCAGTAGACTCAACAGGTAGAGTCTTACTGGATACTAAAGTTTCACACACATATGAATGAGTAGAACCAGGATCAATCAATGCAATCACAGTAGTATCATAAAGTGTGAAAGTACCAGTAATAACATCTGGGGACGAAGCATCCTCTCTAGCTCGTACAGCATAAGCTCTAGCTGGTGCTCTAGCGTCGGATCGAACTGCAGTGTTCTTCGTTCCTCTCTGACTACCACCTACATTGCCTGAACGTCTGGGTGGCCTGCCTCGCGCTGACGTGTTGCTCGAGTTAATGTTCTGAACCGTATTCTGCTCAGCTAACATCGGACATTCCCTAATAAAATGATCTGACGATCCACATTTAAAGCAAGACCGATCATGGAATCTACAACTCCCAGAATGCCATTTCCCACAGTGTTTGCATTCAACTCGATTCTGTGGAGCGTTACCAACACTGGCCATCGAGGTAGCTCGAGAGCCCACTGGAGGTCGATCACTTCTAGGTAAATCTGAAGTAGCTTTATGTCGGCTGAAGTCATCTCTGAACTTCTTAGATGTGGAATGGAAAGTCTTACCCGACGATCTCTTACGAGTGTCTCTAGCTTCTGTCTCAGCCTTTCTTTTTTCCTTCCCGAGCTCTTCAGCTTTGCAAGCTCGCTCGACTAGTGTCACAAACTCTTTGATTTCAAGAATGCCAACAAGCAACTTTATATCTTCATTCAAACCATCTTCGAACCTTTTGCACATAATGGCTTCAGTTGATACACACTCTCGGGCATATCGACTCAATCTGACAAATTTTCGTTCATATTCAGTCACTGTCATTTGCCCCTGTTTTAGTTCAAGAAATTCTTTACGTTTCTGGTCGATGAACCTCTGGCTGATATATTTCTTACGGAATTCATTCTGGAAGAAATCCCACGTCACTTTTTCTTTCGAAACCACTGATACTAATGTACTCCACCAGTGCTATGTAGTGTCTCGAAGTAAAGATATGACACACTTCAGGCATTCATCTGGAGTACAAGATAGCTCATCAAGTACTCGAATAGTGTTATCAAGCCACATTTCGGCTCGTTCTGCGTCATCATCATTATTGGCCTTGAATTCTTCGGCCCCATATTTCCTGATTTTATCAACGGGAGGCCTACTAGATCTCATCGGATCTATCATCGGGGGTGCTAAAGGTACCGGAGTGGGATTATTCGGGCATGGAGGTTGTTGTACAGCCGGGTTAGTCTGAATAAACTGGGTAAACCACTCGTTCATCATCTGATAGAAGGTTTGTTTAGCCTCCCCCTCGTGGCTACCCGAAACTGGTCGAGAGTCTACTGGCGCTGATCCGCGTGCACGGTCAGGCACTACACTCTCTACATCATCTGCTACGGCTTGATCAGGATCAGTATCCATTTACTATATAAAACACAGTTCAGAATGTCAGAAGTCACCACACTATCAAATATATGACAAAGGCATGTATAGCTAAACTCACGCGTGCTACGGTAGTCCTAGAATCGACTAAACCGTAGGCTCTGATACCAATTAAATGTAACACCCCTAACCCATGTCTGTCGCCGGATTAGGGTTATGAGGCATTATCGAACTAGACTAAGAATATCACAGGCATTTATCACAATTTATGCATTTAACGACTTGCAAAATCATAGATTAAATTTCAAATATCCAACTAATAGTTCAAACCAAAAATTCACATTAGGCCAACCGACAATTCAAATCAAGGCCCACATGAACTCATTCGTGTGGATATAATTGAAACTAAGATGTCTATAGAGTATGTGTATTACCTATCTATATATTCTTATAGTACGTTCAAGAACATAAAAAAATAACTCATAGCATGTTTAATTAGTTTACTTAGTACTCAAAACATCATACATATACCAACTTAACATATACTAAACTACTTTGTTTCATTAACAGATTTCCAAATAGTTTATAAATGTATTAAACACTTTAGTATAAGTAACAATTACAACTGCATTAAACTCGAATGATCAAACATTTTAAACCAAAATCAGATTATTAACCAATACCTAACTACCTATTCGATTCCAATCGTTATGTCTAACCCAATTTAACATACCTGAATACCAAACAAAACATAACAAAAATATCATCGTTCATAAGACAAATTGTACCTATTATAGATATCAAAAACCATGTTCTAATATATGGTAAATAAGTCCTTACCACTTTGGTATCAAAATAACACAACCAGAAGCATTATTAAGTCATTAAAAAGAAAACCCTATGTACTTTCATCAAAACACATAATAAAAGCCATATTCGTATGGCTATATACATATATTATGTAACAGACCGAATTTGACCCTAATCGGAACGGTGGTTTCGGGACCACGAATCCGAGTCCGAGAAATATTTTAATATTTTATTTTGTGTTTATTATGTGTGAATTAAAATGTGTGAAAGTTTCGTAAAAAAAATTTCATCGTTTGGGTGCTTAATTTGACAAAAAGGACTTAATCGCGTAAATTTTAAAAGTCTCAAACTATAGTGTAAAGTGCCTATTTGATGATGGCTTTTTAAAGTGGAGCATTAAAAGGATAAATAACCCATTTTTGAGTTAGTGGGTGGCTTATGTCAAGAATAACCTTAAGATATATGTTAGTTTTTATTTTATATTAAAGGTTAAATTAGTAATTGAATAATTACTTTTATAATATGTTAAAATAACATAAACAAAACCATCATCATTCTCACTCTCTCATGGCCGAATATTGAGAAAGAAAAGGGGGGTTTATGTTCTTTGATTTTCGGCACTTGGAAGCTTGATTTCAAGGTTAGTTTGAATTTGGTTTTTGTTAATTTTTACGTTTTTGAGATCGTTGCTTCAAACCGTAACTGACCCATGTTAAAATTTTTGAATCTAAGCATGTTTGAGGTTCGGCTATTGATAGGTTTATATGGTTTTTGATGTTTGATGATGTTAGATAAAAGATAAGTTAAAAATTAGTATATTATGTATTGGAAATTTTGATGAATTTTTGTTTTTAGGGCCAAATTGTAAAAAATGAAATTTTAGAGGGGCTTATTTGCAAAATAAGTGAAAGAAAAGGACTTGTATAGTCCCTATACATATTCGGCCCTTAAGGGGTATTGAGAAATTTGGTGTATTTTGTGTTTTAGGCAAATAGGACTAAATTGTAAAAATTTGAAATAGTAGGGGTAAAATGGTAAATTGCCTATTTATGTGCTTAGGGACTAAATTGAGATGAAATGTACTTGAATAAGCTAAATTTTAATGTGTTTTAGATCAAGAGCAAAGAAAAACGGATTTAGATCGGGGAAAGACGAAGGTTCTCGAATAGCTGATTTGCACGGTCTATCGACAGCCGAGGTAAGTCCTTAAGCACTTATATGTTCAAAAGTAAATTATAAACATGTTAAAGGATGAAATTTAATAATGTTGACTATAGAATTATGTGTTAGCTGAATGTAAAGGTGTTAAATTGGATTAAATATATTCTGTTAATGTGATGTGAACAAGTATATGTTTCCAATATGACAAGTGAATTGGTTTTGTGTATATGAATTGATAGTGATGTATATGATAAGAAATGTGAGTTAATGAATTGATTTGATAAACATATTCGGGCTTATTACCCAGCAGGCCTAGTGCCGGTGACTTATTTCAGGCTTTATGCCTAGCAGGCTTTGTGCCGGTGATATATGTCAGGCTTTGTGCCTAGCAGGCCTTGTGCCGGTGATTCATTTCAGGCTTACTGCCTAGCACGCCTCGTGCCGGTGATTTATTTCGGGCTTTAATGCCTAGCAGGCTTTTTGCCGGTGATACGTCAAAACAGAGAGTTTGAGATGTATATACATAGTAGATTGATCTATAAGCTCTAAAAAGAAAAAAGAAATTAGCTTATTATATTGGTAAGTGATAAGGTAAGTTAGTTTACTTTATATGAGCTAATTGTGATGTGATGAAATTAATGACTCGAATTGAATTTTATCTCAGGATATTAGGCTTATCATTGATTGGTATGATTTATATATATATATATATACGAGAAGTTGAGGTATAGACATATAATTGTGATACTTAAAACTTCGGTTATGAATATGATGTGCAATGAGATCGAAATTATGTTATGTTTCTGCAACTTGAAATATTCAAATGCATAGGTTGTATATATGAAATGTTATTGTATAAATTCATGTGATAAACTACTATTGATTAGATTAAGGATATGACTAATATTTGGCTAGGTGAAACTCGTATTGAATTATCTATGCTAATTGCCGTAAGAATGGAAGTTAAATTGTTAAGTATGTGTGTATATGTCACAAATATTGCTTGAGACTTACTAAGCTAGCAAGCTTACTGTGTGTATTCTTGTTTACCCTTGTTTTATAGATTTTAGGTTCAAGCTATGGACTCGAAGGATCTGGGAAGAAGTCAACCGCACTATCGACTTTCTTTTGGTATTGAATAATTTTAGTTTTGTACTAAAAAGGGCATGTATAGGTTAGACTAAACAGTATAACTAATGTTTTGTAATCGTGTAAATATGCTAGCCATGCGAAAATGGCTATCTATTTTGGATAACTTGTTTCGTGTTTTGATGATATAGTTTTCTCATGCCATGAATTATCATTTATGTTTGGATGTGGTTTAGACATTATATGAAATGGTTTAATAGATATATGCCATGACATGTATATGTATTTTGATCTTTGATGGTCACTTTGATAGATTAAGGTAGAATTTTAATCATGTGTATATGTGATAGGTTAATAGAGAGAGATGTTAGGCATTTGAATTTCATGAAATTGATATGAATATGAAATTGAGTTATATGCTTGTGAAGTATGTATTTAGATATGTATCAAATTCGGTTGTTTTAAATAGGGTGAATTATATTGAATAAAATGAGTATGTGTATTCGGCCAAATCTAGGTGACCATTGCAAATGTGGTTAAAATGTTTAAAATAGTTTAGGCATAGTCGAGTATGGAAAAGAGTGCATAATTGAGATGTATGCATTTTTATTTATATTTTTATATATGTATTCGGTTGAATTACTTGTTTTTATTGAGTGCATGAAATCGTTAAACTCGGTTTATGCTAGGTAATGTACATGAAATGCCAATAATGGAACCATGCATATTCGGCCTATTAAGTGGGGGTACAATTGATGTGCAATGGTTGCACGCATTAGTTTATTTCTAACAGGGACTTTATGCTATAAGAAGCTTAGACACTTATGAATTTTCATGAAATCTACTTGTTTATGTGATATTGATGTAATATACACGGTATGATGAATTATGTTCATCGATGTTTCTTTTGTGAATGATTTGGATCTAATATATAGGTTATGTGTTACACATGTGTTTATTATTTGTTTATAGATAATTCTTTATTAAAGATGATCATCCATGATTCAATTGTTTTAGCTTAAGTGTTAGATTGCATGGTAACACCTGTAAACCCTTATCCGGCGATGGACTCGGGTCAAGGGGTGTTACATATTATCCAAGTTCCCAACTCAAACAAGAACGTTAAACATCCTATACATGCCTTTATCAAAATAAACCAAACTAAAGGTGTACCAAATAGATGATAGTGTGGTTGACTTTGCTGACGCTTGCACGAGCCCGTAGCTTGACCAAAACTATAAAATAGATCATTTAAAACACACGGAGTAAGCTTACGAGCTTAGTAAGTCATAAGCAAATACAACGCAATAATCAAACATTCAAAACTTTAAATAAATAAGTTCAACAATGAATATAAACATTATATAAATAAATTATTCATGACCGACTACACTCAATGCCCTTAACTTAATTATTATCATTTGTACATTCCAATTCAAATAATCATGTCATAATTATCAATCTCTTTTACCATTTCCCTTCTCAATTAGAATCGAAACTTCAAGGGTATAAACACATGTATAAGCATAAAACTCACATTTATATACATAGTTCATGTCTATCAATGATAAATTCAATATCTCCAAAACAAAATATAACTTGTATCATCAACTTGATTACATCACACATCACTCAAACATTTCCAAAGTACTTTACCTCGTTCCTTATTAATGTACTAAACTAAATCTTACCCGAGCTTGTAGCACATATCATCATTTAAATAAGTCTCAACTTGCTTGATACCCGGATTCTCCGTTTATAACATATCACCGGCATTAAGCCTGTTAGGCGATAAGCCTGACATATTACATCGGCACAAGGCCTGCTAGGCATTAAGCTTGAAATAGATCACCGGCACAAGGCCTGCTAGGCATTAAGCCTGATATAGATCACCGGCACAAGGCCTGCTAGGCATTAAGCCTGAAATAACCAACCCATTTATCCATTCAATACACATCACTTAAGGCTAAATCGTAACATCAAATATACTTCATTTTAACTTCACATTTCAAGCTGAACAAGCTTATTCATAACATAATTAACAATTTCAATTCAACTCAACCTTATACCCACATTCGGCTATCATATATATTCATGCACAACATTACTAAATTTCATTAGTAACATAGTTAATGTTACTCCATCAACTTACATTTCTCAATACTATCATTACCAATAAATCATATACACCAATCACATTCACATATCATATCAAATGTATCTATTCATTTGATTGCATTTACAAAACATATATAATCCAATGTAAGATCTTTATATTCGGCTACCACATAGATTCATACTCAAACTTATCAAATAATATCATTAAACATGTTCATAATTAAATCTATGATATATTTTAACTTAAGGACTTACCTCGACAGTCGACGGACCGCGTAAACCGGCTATTCAATAACCTTCGTCTTTCCCCGATCCAAATCCGTTTTTCTTTGTTCTTGATCTAAATACATTAGAATTCAGCTCATTCAAATACATTTCATTTCAATTTAGTCCCAAATCACATAAATGGGCAAATTACCCTTTTACCCCTAGGGTTTCACAATTTTACACTTTAGTCCTAATTGCACAAAACACAAAATACACATAATTTTCACATAATTCTTTAGGGCCGAATACTCTTAGGGACTATACAAGTCCATATTTTTCATTTATTTAGGAAATAGGCCCCTCTAAAAATTTATTTTTACAATTTAATCCTATTTACTCAATTTTCACTAAAACTTCAATACAAAACTTATCAATCTTAATCTATCCTAAGATTAAAATTCATCAAACATCAATTATCATAAAACAATGTTAATGGCCGAACCTTAGACATGCTTAGATTTAAAAATTACAACATGGGTCGGCTACGGTTCGAAGCAACGATCTCAAAAACGTAAAAATTAACAAAAACCGACTAAAAACTCACTTTGAATTTTAGCCTAAAAGTGCCGAAAATCAAAGAATCCCAAAGCTTATTTCTTCCTTCAATATTCGGCCATGAAAGAGTGGAAAAGATGATGGCTTTGTTTATGTTATTTTAACATATATATTAAGTAATTATTCAATTACTAATTTAACCTTTAAAATAAAATAAAACTAATATATAACTTAAGGTTAGTTATGACAATTGCCACCCACTAACCTAGAAATGGGCTAATTGCCCTTTTAATACCCCATGTTAAAAAGCCATCATCAAATAGGCACTTTCTACTATAGATTGCAACGTTTTGACTTTACGCGATTAAGTCTTTTTTCTAAATTAAACACATAAACGAATAAATTTTTCTACGAAACTTCCACACACATCAATTTACATATAATAGACTCAAAATATAATATTAAAATATTTCTCAAACTCGAATTCGTGGTCCCGAAACCACCGTTCCGATTAGGGTCAAAATCGGTCTGTTACAGTGTGGATGACACGGTCGTGTGAAAACTGCACCTAAATTTCAAAAATAAAAATTCACCAAACGGCCTGGCACACAGGCGTGTGACTTGGCCGTGTGACTTTAATTACTTCATGCTTTACAAGTCAAAGAGTTACACGAGTTAGGGTGATCGTTGAAATCAGAGCTTTAAAATTTATAAAACAAATGATCAAGCCTGGAAAATAACTCTGACAACGATTAAAGGCAAGTGTACCTATCGAACAGTAGTATAGCTTAGGCAAGACTGGATTGTCGAACCCAAAGGAACTAAAAGTACTAATACTAACTTTCTTTTTATTATTTAGTCTAAAATAAAGTGAAGTTGCTTTAATCTAAATTAACGACTACTAAGCTAAAGACACAAAAACAAAAAGAACGAATTGGGAAATGACTTAAAGAAAAACTCAGTTGATCACGACGATACCCTTAGGAAGAATCCACCTAGACTTCACTTGTTATTTAACACTGAACCATACGATTTATTCACTTAGTTTGATCCGTAGGACTCCCAAACATATATTAAACCCTCTCTCAAGGCGAATAACGTCTAACCCTAGGTTAATTAGTGGAACTCTCGTTCTCTTATAATAACCCCCTAGAATAGCAGTAAATCGATCTATGGATATCCCATATTAGGTTTCACTCTAATCCGACAAAATCTCGTAACCCTATCTCTAGGCGTTCGATCAACTCCGCTTAATTATGTTCGATCTACTCTTAAGCAGGGTCTATTCCTCCTCCACCTAAGCACATCAGATTTGGATTAAGCATGCATAATCAAGAACAAACTAAGTATTTATCATATAATTTAGGAAACAATAACAAGATTCATCTAGGTTTCATCCCCTTCAGGTATCTGAGGGGTTTAGTTCATAACAAATAAAGAAAACATCTCAAGATAAAAGATAAAACAAAACATAAGAAATCCCTAAAACTCCCTGAAGGAATTGAAGGAGAAATCCGTCGTCTTGAGTAGAATTTCATCTTCTTGGGATGGATCAACTGGCTAACTTCGAGTAATTCCCTCAATTCTGATCTTTCCGGCTTGGCTTCTTGGCCTAGCTCGACGTCCCCTCCATCAGTGGCACTTAGAGGGTTTATATAGGCTCTTGGAATGCGATTCTTTCTCCCTAAGTATCCTTTTCCGACTAAAATTGTCTAAAGCCACGACAGGGGCACGGCCATGTCACACGCCCGTGTGGTTTGACTTCAGACCGTGTTCGGATTTCTAATTTGAGGCATGACCGTGTAATTCGAGGTGAGGCCGTGTTCTAGATGCATGACAAGGCACGGCCGTGTGCTCTTTGGGCCAGGCCGTGTGATTTTGTGATATAGCTCATTTACTCTGTTTTGGGCTCGTTTTGTGTTCTTTTCATCCTCGGGTGCTTTCCTGGGTATAAGACATGAAAAGAAAGGATTTAAGAGCACCTTTTTACATCAATTGAAGGATAAATCATCCAAAAACAAGCTAAATGTGGGATTAAAATATGTTATAATTACGGTTTATCAAATACCCCCACACTTAAGCTTTTGCTTGTCCTCAAGCAAAATTCTCAAGTTACAATTAAAACGAACTTTCCATAATTCACAATTTCTATCAACAATGCCTTATCATAATTAATAGATAATTTATACATGGATAATTCGATTCAAAGAGTCCTAAAGATTCAAACAATGATAAGTCATTCATTTGTGATTTGAAAACGTAGGTGTTTCTCTTTATCTGAATAATTACCTTTAATTCGAAATTGACAAGAGTTGACATCCTCACTATGGATTTGCTCAAATCACTCAAAGTGTTTAAGGTTTATAAAAAGAAGCACTCATACGTCGAACCTGAAAAGTTAATCCCATAGGCTTGCCTGAAAATCAAATCTCCACCACTGTAAATGAGATGATAAACAGATCAAAAGGTCTTTGTTAGGGTTGTAACGGGGTTCGGGTTAAGGTGTGGATAAAGGTTGAAATTAGAAGGTTAGAATCGAGAGTGAATTGAGAAGTACCTACCTAATGAATACTTGAATTAATTTTTTACATCAACTGATAATAATATTCCTAATAATACGAGCTTTTCTTTCGGAAAATAAACTTTAACTGTATAAGCTCACTATTAATATTGAATAAACTTCGAATTTTTTTTTAATTAAGAACAAACTAATAATAAAGGATGAATTTAACTCATAGCATAATATAATTCGGTAACTAATCAAGTCATATCTCAATTAAAGGGTAGTCAAAAGAAAGGGTGATAACAAATACAAAGGGGTTTTTGGGTTATTAATAGGTGAGTCAAAAAAAGGGTTGTTAGGATCAACGGGGTTCACTAGGGGTTAATTTGTGAAGGTAGACTTTTTAGTGGAGTGAGTGTGTTAAATCCTAGGTGCCTTTATCATCTCTGTATATCAAATCATGAATGTGGTCTCAACATGTATAAACGAGGCAAGTTCTAGAATAACAGTTCAAAGTTGACACACTCATAATAAAAACGTGAGCACGAAAAAGAATATATGCTCTATAAGGCTCAAAATCTCACAAAAATTATGGGTGTTTTGACATCAATCTCATAAATTTCAAATTTCAAGGCAGTATTCAAATTTAGGTTAACAACCTAGCAAAAAATTATTTTGAAAATTGGACTTATCATGCTTGATTCTCTAGTATCTTAAAATTTAATCATCACTGTACAATTATCAATGACTTACTCAAAAACATGTCAATAAAAGCCATAAATCATTAGAAATTTCATCCTAATTAGTAATATGAGAGATTTACTTATGAACAAGACTAAATTCAGGGATTTGAGAATAATGAAAAAAAGTTTGGCAGGAGTTAGGAATAAAGCATAAAGTGATAAAGGTCCGTCTCGGGTTAGGAGGCGAATCGTAAATGTTGCCCGATCGTAAATTAGGTAGTTTCTCGTTTAATTAACAAAAGGATAATTTTATTGGAAATAAAATCTCTGAAAGATAAAGATAGGTGATAGGTTGAGATGGATACGTATTTGAAACAAGAAAGAACCTTTAATAAAAATTAAAGACCCGAATCTTATAAGTTTCAAATTGATGGAATGAGTTTTGAGATAAAACCGAGACCCACTATCTAGCGAGATAGGAACCAACGGTATAGGTAAATGAATGCCACACCCGTTAGGATGATAAGTTCAAAACAAGGAAAGAACGACGCCACTAGAAAACTAGATAAGTCAATTCAAACCTCGAGAATAAGGAGAGTGAATACTCACCAAAAGAAATGCTTCTTTTCATTAAAATTCAAGTTCTGTCTTTACAAAATGTAATTGTGCAAAATATTTATAGGCCTTGTCAATGATAGCCGAATAGGGAGGAATTAATTTGAGGGCTTCAATTTCTATTTGTGCACACGAGTAGTTGACTTGGATAGGCATTTGTGAACATTCGGCCAAGAGAAGGGGTGGCCACTTGCAATTAAAATAAAACACTTGAATTATCCTAATTTAAAGTGCTTGAGCCGTCCCATTAGTTGACTTTCTCAGCCACTCAAATGTCAATTTCATACTTCAATTCTCCATGCCGTCCATTATTTTATGCAAAAGACAAAGTTTTTATTCAATTGTTTGTCTTTCTTGTTTTTGCCGTCCAACAAAGCACTAGCCATCCATGTTCTATTTCTTTAACATTCCACTAGCACATGCTTAATTAGCCGTCCAAGCCCATTTGCACACTTTCACCTTTCATATTTGTTTAATCAACATGTTATTCCCACACGCACATTATTCCCATTATCTTGTAAAAAAATGGTTCAATTAATTTCCACTATGTTGACTCATGCTTGCCGTGTGTCATTTTGTAAAATACACCATGGTGCCATTTATGCTTGCACATATATTAATTAATTCCCACTCCAAACCGTCCATACCTAATACACCACATGTTTTTATTTGTTTATGGCTTCCTCTCCATCATAGCCGTGGCTTCTATTCCCTTTAAGTTCTCTTAGTTTTTGTTTATTTTTTTGTGCTTCCCACTTGTTTGTCTTTAGCTACAATACAAAAGCATAAATCATATTAATTAAAATTTATACCATCTAAAATATGAAATACGAAAATGAAGTTACTACTGAAAATTAAAATTAAAACATGCGTAAATTAAAGTGTTAAATAAACTAGCAGTCAGACTAGCTAGTATATTCAACTTTAAATAAGTTATATGAGTTCAGCATGTTTTTGGGCTCTCTTTTATGGTCATCCCAAATTTGTGCCACCAAGACCATTGAGGCATCTTTGAATTGTTTGGCACGTGAACGTGTAATTGGCCCATTAGGTAACTTCATCGGGTCATGGTTGACGTCCGTCACAGGCTTCACAGTTGAGCTCGCATCATAAAGTTAGGCCCTTCTTTAGATAAATATTCACCCCCCACACTTAAGATGTACATTGCCCTCAATGTACAAAGATAGATATAACATTTATGGGATAAATCAAAAGAGAAGGGGAATGAGTACTTCCTGAATTTTGGATGGTGTCCTTGGAGGATGTGGAAGGTCCGTGGGTGGTGCCGTCTTGCTGGTGGGGCGGTTGCTAACGAGCTCTGTGCTAGATGAAGAAATTGGGGAGCTCGTAGAGGATTAGCCATGGTTTATTGAGACATAATTAAAATAAAAAATTATAAATATAAAGAAAAGTAAGCTAAAGGGAAGGAGACTAAGAAGAAAACTGAAATGAAAAGAAAATACTAATGGACTGAGAAGTCCTTATTGACAGATGGTTCGCGAGGTGGGTGTGACTTCTAGGGCTGCGAGGTGCTGGCGGTGGCGGAAGTGGAGTGGTTATCGTGGTGGTCAGTGTGATTCCCAAGCAGCCTGGCAAACCTGACACTAAGAAACTAAAATAAGTTAAACTAAACTAAGCATAAGATTGCCAAAGAAAAGGAAATTGAAGCAAAAGAGGAAAGAAAAATAAAAACTAATCGGTCTCAAAGACCCTTGGCTTGGTGAGTAGACGAAGCTACTGGCATGAACTCATGTTGATCGTTCTTCTTTGAGAAGACTATGGTTGGCCTTTTTCGCTTCTTCGACATGATGTTAGATGGCTTAAGGATCTGGAGATTTATTATAAAATGGAAAAAGTTTGAGAGGGAGAAGGGGGAAAAGAAAAGAAAGAAGAAATCAAATGGGAAGAAGGTGAAGGGCTGTGATGTTTAAATAGGGTTTCAAATCTGGCACGTCCCCACACTCGTGGACCCGGGGCGTGTCGATTTACATGGCCGTCTCGCACGGCCGTGTGTCTGTGCATGCTGAATCTTCTTGGCCGTTCTTCTGCTAACCACGCCAGTGTATATGAAGTCAGTATGTTAGCACGGTTGGGTGGCACGGGCGTGTTCTGCCCGTGGTCGACAAGTCAGTAACCTCGCATGGTTGAGAGGCACGGTCGTGTTCGGCTCGTGGTTTGTAAGTCAGTAGCTTCACACGGTCGAGAGGCATGGGCGTGCCACTTTTACGGAGCCCGTGGGGTAGTAGTTGGATCGGTGACGTTGAAAAGTGGTTGGAACTGATTTGCACGGCCTCTGATAAGTCAGTACGGAGATCCTAGTGGTCCAGACGGTCACGGGCACGACCGTGTGTAAGACCGTGTGTCCTTGAAATTCTGCACTTTTGGTTAGTTTTAAGAGAAAAGAAAGAGGGGAAATAAAGAAACTGAAAATAAAATTGAAAGAAAATAATGTTAGTGCTCGGGTTACCTCCCGATAAGCACTCATTTATAGTCTTAAGCTAGACTTTTCCTTGTAATTGTAAAAATCCAGGTGGTTTAAAGATTTGAATATCTTCTCTCATGCTTACAGTTCTGTTTTCTTGGTAAAGTTTAAGCTGAGAAGCATTTACCTTAAAAGTGTCGAATGTTGGATTACTCACCTCGACTATTCCGTGGGGGAAGATATTGTGTACCTTAAAAGGAGTTTCTCCCTTTGTTTTCAGGTCTGCTATGATGATGTGAGGATCTGTGTAGTCCAACAGTACCTGATCTCCTATTTTGAAGTGATTTGATGTTCCTACGAGCTTTTCTGGTGGTTCCTCTGGTTTTACTTCGTGTGGTCCTTGTTCTTCTTTGACATGTGTCTTCTGCTCTTCTAATTTGTCGACCCTAAGGCTTTGTTCCTTATGTAATTCCTCATTGTCGAATTAGGGTTTTGGCTCAGGATTATATCATTGTAGTGTTTCCTGCGATGAAAGTTGCACAAATTGATTATCAAATGAATTTTCTTTCTTACCTTCATCGATTGTTGTCCTGGCCGAATCAATGGCTTGAAGACTGATTGATTCGTCACCTACACAAAGTATGAGTTCGCCTGTGGCAACATCCATTTTAGTCTTGGTAGTTGCTAGGAAGGGTCTTCCTAAAATTAAGGGTATTGAATTACCCTCATCCATGTCTAAAACAACAAAATCTACTGGGAAAACGAATTTATTGATTTTGACCAAAACATCTTCGATAATGCCCCTAGGAATTCTAACCGTTTTATCAGCTAATTGAATGCTCATCCTAGTTTGTTTGGGTTTCCCTAGACCTAGTCGTTTAAACAATGTATAAGGCATAACATTTATACTTGCCCCTAAATTAGCTAACGCATTATCAATAGTTAAACTACCAATTAAACATGGAATTGTAAAACTCCCTGGATCTTTTAGCTTTCGTGGTAGTTTATTCTGTAACATAGCTGAGCATGCTGCATTTAATTCCACGTGGTGCTCTTCGTCTAAATTGCGTTTGTTTGTCAAGAGCTGTCTTAGAAATTTCCTCGAATCTGGCATCTGAAAAAGAGCTTCAAGAAGAGGTACGTTAATATGTAATTTCTTTAAAAGTTTAAGAAACTTGCTCAATTGTTCTTCTGAATCGTCTCTTTTCATTGCTTCGGGATAAGGTATGTGAGGTTGGTACTCTTTGATTACCGGTTTTGGCTTTTCTTGTGTTACCTCTAGTTTACCTTCGTCTACCCCTTTGTTTGGTTCGTCTAATCCTTTGCTATCATGATATGCGATGGCTTGAATTTTCTCTTTAGGGTTAATCTCGGTGTTACTTGGTAAACGTCCTTGCGGTCGTTCAGACATTAGATTTGTGAGTTGTTCGACTGCATTAGTGACTTCCTTGACTGACTTAGTAAGTTCCCCTACTCATTTCTCGTTGTCTTTAATTGTTCTCCCTGTAATATCCCGGATTATGGCTTATGCATTATTGCTAAATTGTACGTGGTAGCATGCTTTTGTATGTTATGAATGTGTTTTGTGAATTTTGTGAACCTTAGTGTGTAGTCAAATGCCTTAGAAATTATTCGATTTTAAGTTTCAAAGAGGAAGCTAGGCAGAGGAGGCCTTAAGAAAATTTGTAGAGGAAATATGACATAAGAACCAGCTTGGTAAAGTGGCTGCAAGGAGCCACTTAAGGCTTTGGCAAGTGACGTCACAGGCAGGTGAGAAGGGCTAGGTTCGAGCTGCAAGGGAAGCAAATAAAAGAGTTTTATTTTTTGCTGCAGGAGTGAGCAGTAGTGGACGGCATTAAGGCACTAAGGGATGAGTTTAATCCTTTTAAAATTTCGGCTAAATAGTAGATAAATGATGATTTATTTTAGATTATTTCTAATGGATAAAAGAGAGGAAAAATAGGAGATTAACAAGGGAATTGATAGTAAGAGGAGGAGATGGCCGAATAAGGGGCTCTAGGCATAGTAATTTCGGCAAAAGGGGAGAAGTAAGGCCATTCTTCATTCTTTTTCTTTTCTCTTTTTCCTTTGCCGAATTCTCTAGTGAAGCTTCTCCTCTCTTTTATTTTGTCAAAGCCGAATATTCCTTTCTCAAAATCCACCATTGCCGATTCCTCCTAGGTCCCACACTCTTCCATTGAAGCCGAAACATCATCATCAATCTTCCACTTCTTCTTTTCATAATCTTCCAAAGGCCGAAAACAAGTTCTTTCTAGCCATAGCCGAATTTCTCTGTGGATTCAAGCTAGGGAGTAGTCGACTACATCTTTAAGGGTAAGATCAATTATTATTCGATCTTCAATCTTTTTCTTTTAGCGGAAAGTTAAGGACTAATCCCATTAATATTCTTGTTGCCGAAAGTTGGAAGGATCTTTCGGGATTGCTAGCATAGCCGACTTCTAGGAGAGGTCTTCGGGATTTTAAAGATTCAAGGTCAGCTTTGGATGATATTCGGCCATAGGCCATTTTATTGTGTTTAAGTGATTAGAACTGAATCTAACCCATATCTATAGGGATCTCGACATCTTCATAGCCAAGAGACCACTTTCGGGATTTAAATCGCAAGGTAAGTGCACACACACATTCGGCCAAGGCCATATCTAGTGATTTAGATCTATTTCGTATTTATTCAAAAGTCGAAACTAACCGGTTAGGTGGTTTAGTAGTTGGCCGATTGCAAGAAGAGTCATCACGAACTTTCGGGATTCAGTGAACTCGTTAAGTATACCCGGTGTGTACCCCACACTCAGCCTTAATAGATTTATGGTTATGTCTTAATAAATGTGTGAATAAGAATTAAGTAATATGTGGCTAAGGGTACCATGCAATGGTACAAAGTACTCAGGTACGTTTACCTACTCCTATTATGAGTATAATATGATCAGTTACGGCACATATGTGAAACTATAAGAATGTGAATATAGAATAAGGCATGTTATTGCATGATTGTATGACATGGGGCATATGGGTGATATGTTAAGGGGAAGTGATCTGGTGGTCTTTACCACGATATCTGAATGTGGTGACTTATGTCACAAATATCTGAACATGGTGACTTATGTCACGTATTATCATCTGGTGGCTCTACCACAATATTTATAAGGATGATGAGCACGTCGTCTGCAGCGACTGCCTTCGATGGTGTGTAGCGGATGGAGGGTTGACTTAGTAGTCCCCACGGTGTGATGGTTGGTACGGGTGTTGTGTAGCGGATGGTATCTAGGTTTGGGTTCAAGAATGCATCATTATCTTTATGTGCTATACGAATATGTATGATTTGATATGCCATAACTGTTGGGACTTAGTGTTGGTGGTTATACACTGAGTCTGTTTGACTCACCCCGTTGTGGGAATATTTTTCAGGTGACGCTCAGTGATGGACCGGGTCGGCAGGAACTTAGTGGTGGCCATGCTCAGCTCAGAAGTCATTTTGGACTATTTTATTCCTAAGTATTTTTGGATTCATTCGGGATTTATTTTTGATGTAATAAGGCCAGTAGTATTGAACTGTTTTATGCATGCATGTTACTTATTACGGTATGATACAATTTTTTTTATCAATTCAAAGTTTAAGTAATGTTTAAAAAATAAATAAATAAATTCTAAATGTTTTGATAACTTATCACAAATTCGGCAATACTTCTAATTTATGATTTTCAAGTACGAAATTAAAGCTTTAATAAAACTTAGACTTTTCAATTCGAACCCAACACAAAACAAATTTTATTCAAAAACATCCAAGTTTTCCAAAGTAACAACCAAGTTTTGAACCGCTTTACTCGAGGAACATACCAGATCTGGTCGAGGCTCATGGGCCGGGTTTGGGGTGTTTCATCTTGGTATCAGAGCCCAGTTTTAAACTCTCGGCCTTGGGTTTAAAGCCCACAACGTTTTCAAAATTGAGCCCAAACGAATTTTGTGAAAAATTTTTGTGAAATAAGCAGGATTTTTCTAGCATGGCACCTAAGTCTCCGACCCGAAGTCCACCAGGTAAGTACCCCTATCTATTGTGTGATTTCTAGTATGATTTGTAGAAGGGTAGAAATGGAACGTAGATTAGTATATTAAGTACTTGAACTATAGGACTAGTTTACCCCAACAATTACATAAAACTTTAATGCCTAATTAAACAAACCTATGTTTAAGTCGCCGAGTTAGGGTGTGGCAACCATTGTGCGCATGTCTAGGATTGGTTTCGGTGGGAGCTTGGTATTTAAGCAGTCCTAGTGACTCACCTCCTCTCCGCTCGAATCCTACCTGGTCCGTAGTGACGGTTCACCCTAACCAAGAGGACTTATTCACGGGCTAAACTCAATAACTAAAACCCGAAAGGGACTAGCCGTATTTTTATAAAACCCTAGTTTTAAAATCCTCAAATTATCTTTTTGGTCTGTAAAAAAAAACTATTCTATAAAATTTTTCTAAAATATTCCCGACTTACAAAATTACCTAAATACCCCTGGTTAAAAAAAATTACAAAAATGCCCTTGATTTCTAAAATTACCGTACTACCCTCAATTTTTACTAAGATATTCCTATTTTACCAAAAACATCCAAAAACCCTATTTTGCGAAAATTCAAGATACCTGATTTGGAAAATTTACCAAAATTACCAAAATGACCCCGATTTCTAAGATTTCTGTCATACCTTTGATTTGAAAAAGTTTTCAGAAGTACCCTAGAGTTTTGAAATTTCAAAGTACCCTGATTTTTTAAAATTTTCAAATTGACCCCAGTTTATTACCAAAATACCCCTGTAGGACAAATTACGAAAATACCCCTGGGATAGGAATAAGACAAAAATGTTCGAATAGTGAATGTGTGTGGTAGATACTACTGAATGGATGTGTTTCTTTGAATTAGGATAGAAGACTTGAAACTCTGAATGATCGAAAGAACTACTATTAAACTTCTTTCATAAGATTTCTTCGCGGATAATCAGTGAAACAAGGACTAATTCATAAAATTTCTTAATCAGACTAAAGCACGATCGTAGACATGAGCTCTAGGGGACGTGGTCGTAATGTGCGAGGACGTGGTAGAGGTAGGATGACCGTATCGGAGCCCGTTAGATCGGGTCAATGGTCTGAAAATGAGGTACCACACCCCCACCACCGGCTGTTGGTGTTGAGCAGCAACATCAGACGGGGGATGATGCCGTATCGCAGGCGGTGCTGCGAGTTCTGGAGATGGTGGCTGGAGTAGGTGGAAATATGGGAGCTCAGAAATCTGTACCCGAGCGACTTCGAGCCAATGGAGCTGAGGTGTTTCGTGGCGCATCTGATGTGGCACCCAGTACTGCTGAGTATTGGTTAGAGGCGACCGAGCGAATTATGGATGAGTTGGATCTGACGGCTGAGGAGAAAGTGAAAGGAATGGTGTCGCTTCTTCGCGATGAGTCATATCAGTGGTGGCTCACAGTTCGGGATGGTGCTACGGCTGAGGAACTCACTTGGGAGTATGTTAAGGCGGCATACCAGAAGAAGTATGTTGGTACTCATTATATAGATGCGCAGAGGAAGGCATTTCTGGGGCTGGTTCAAGGGAACAAGTCCGTGGCGGAGTACGAGGCTGAATTCCTAAGGTTGAGCAGGTATGCTCGAGGAATAGTGGCTACGGAGCATGAACAATGTGTCCGGTTTGAGGACGGACTGAGAGATGACCTGAGGTTATTGATAGCTCCACAGCAGGAGCGGGAATTTGCCGTGTTAGTGGAAAAGGCTAAGGTAGCCGAAGGAATTAAGGACTCTGTGAGGCAGAACACGGACCAGAATAAGCAGAAGAGAGGATTTGGGCCGTCAGGGTCGTCTGGGAATGTGCAGAAGAGGCCTAGAGTTGATGGGCCGCGAGGTCAGCAGACTGTTACAGGAGGGCAGTATCGTACCTGTGACCAGAGTGGAAAGAAGCACTTAGGGGAGTGTTGGAAGAAAACGGGAGGATGTTTTAAGTGTGGATCTAAGGATCATATGATTAAGGATTGTCCTATGAGACCGGATGGGAATCGACCAGCGGGTCAGGGTTATAATCAGGCTGGTAGAGGTGGACAGCAGCCTCAGCGAGGTCGTGGACCGAATGGCAGAGGTAATGGTGCTGGAAGAGGACGTGGGACACCTGGCAGAGGTACTGGTAATACAGAGGCAAGACAGCCAGGCTTGGTATATGCAGTTCGTCGGAGAGAGGATGGAGACGCGTCGGACATCATAACCGGTACGTTCCTTATATTTGGCAAGCCTTACTTTGCTTTGATTGATGTGGGCTCGACCCATTCTTATGTTGCATGTAGAGTAGTTGAAACTCTAGGCATAGCCTCTGAACTATCTGATAAGGAGATGACTGTAGTAAGCCCATTAGGTCAAACTGTAGTGGTGAATAAGATGTTTCAGAGAGTACCTTTAGAGATTCAAGGTGCAGTATTCCCGGCCGGCTTAATAGAACTACCTTTTGGAGAATTCGATCTCATACTTGGCATGGACTGTCTAGTGGAGCATCGAGCTATATTGAATTGTGCAGCTAAACAAATGGAGTTAAGGACCCTAGAGGATGAGGAAGTAGTTATGATAGGTGAAAGAAGAAACTACCTGTCTAACGTAGTTTCTGCTTTAAAGGCTGATAAGATGGTTCGGAAAGGGTGCAAGGCATTCTTGGCCTTTGTTAGTGCATCAGATGCAAAGGAAGAGGGCGTTAGTGGAGTTAGAACTGTAAGGGAATTTGTGGATGTCTTTCCGGAGGAATTACCTGGAATACCCCCGGATAGGGAGGTGGAGTTTGGAATTGACTTGCTACCTGGTACAGCTCCTGTGTCAATTGCTCCGTATAGAATGGCGCCAAAGGAGTTGGTTGAGCTCAAGACTCAGATCCAAGAGTTGCTTGATCGTGGGTTTATTCGACCCATTGTGTCTCCGTGGGGAGCACCAGTCTTGTTTGTGAAGAAGAAGGATGGAACTATGCGTATGTGCATAGATTATCGTCAGTTGAATAAGCTGACTATCAAGAACAAGTACCCTTTGCAGAGGATTGACGACTTGTTCGATCAGCTTAAGGGGGCAGCGGTTTTCTCAAAGATAGATCTAAGGTCTGGATATCATCAGCTTAAGGTGAAGGAAGTGGATATCCATATGACAGCTTTTCGGACAAGGTATGGGCATTTTGAGTTCGTAGTAATGCCATTTGGATTGACGAATACCCCAGCTGCGTTCATGGATATGATGAACCGGGTTTTTCAACCCAACTTGGATAAGTTCGTCGTTGTGTTCATCGACGACATCTTAGTGTATTCCAAGTCTGAGGAGGAACATGATGAGCATCTCCGGATTGTGTTGCAAGTGTTAAGAGAGAAGAAGCTCTATCCCAAATTCAGCAAGTGTGAATTTTGGCTTAAGGAAGTTGCGTTCTTAGGACATGTAGTGTCTGCAGAAGGAATAAGGGTGGATCCTAGGAAGATTGAGGCAGTGTTGGATTGGAAACCACCTAAGTCTGTGGCTGAGGTTCGTAGTTTCTTGGGATTAGCAGGCTACTACAGAAGGTTCGTAGAAGGGTTCTCATCAATAGCCGCGCCTTTGACGAAGTTGTTGAGAAAAGAAGTACCTTTTGTATGGACAGAAAAGCAATAGGAGAGTTTTGAGAAGCTTAAGAGGGTTTTGACTGAAGCTCCGGTTTTGATTCAGTCGGAGGCAGGGAAGGATTTTGTGGTGTATTGTGACGCTTCTCATACCAGATTAGGGTGTGTTCTGATGCAAGACGGGAAAGTAGTCGCTTATGCATCTCGACAATTAAGGCCACATGAGGTTAACTACCCAACTCGTGATTTGGAATTGGTGGCAGTGGTCTTTGCTCTTAAGGTGTGGAGGCACTACCTTTATGGAGAAAAGTCAGTAATCTACACAGACCACAAGAGCCTTAAGTATCTGTTGACTCAGAAGGAGGTGAACCTGAGGCAGCGAAGGTGGGTGGAATTACTGAAGGACTACGATTGTTCGATAGAGTATCATCTGGGCAAGGCAAATGTAGTGGCGGATGCCCTAAGTCGGAAGGTAGTGTCGGATCTGAGGGCGATGTTCGCACATCTAAGCTTGTATGATGATGGAAGTCTGCTGGCAGAGTTGCAAGTTAAGCCTACGTGGTTGAATGAAGTGAAAGAGGGACAGTTGGTTAATGATGATCTAAGTGCTAAGTTACAGCAAGTGCAGAATGGAGAGTTGGAAGATTATGGTATTAATGATGAGGGAGTTTTGTGTTTCAAGGGTAAGGTCTGTATGCCTAAGAATGGGGAGTTAAGGCAGAGGATTCTTCAGGAATCGCATAGTAGCCCTTATGCTATGCATCCTGGAGGTAGTAAGTTGTACCGAGATCTAAGGGAACAGTTTTGGTGGCCTAGTCTTAAGCGAGAAGTTACAGAGTTTGTAGGCAAGTGCTTAACGTGTCAGCAAGTTAAGGCTGACCACCAAGTTCCGTCAGGATTGCTTCAACCAATAAGGATTCCGCAGTGGAAGTGGGAGAGAATCACCATGGACTTCGTTAGTGGGCTTCCCCTTACGCCTACTAAGAAGGACTCGGTATGGGTAATAGTGGATCGTTTGACAAAGTCCGCGCATTTCATCCCAGTGCGAGTTGATTATTCTTTGCAGAAGTTGGCAAGGTTATATGTGGTGGAGATTGTAAGGTTACATGGAGTTGGTATCGATCATTTCGGATAGGGACCCAAGGTTTACTTCTCGGTTTTGGAAAGCACTACATCAAGCTTTAGGCACCAGATTGGATTTCACTACGGCTTTTCATCCGCAGTCAGACGGTCAGTCTGAACGAGTAATCCAAGTGTTAGAGGATATGCTGCGAGGTTGTGTGATAGACTTCAGAGGAAGTTGGGAAGAATATTTGCCTTTAGCGGAATTTGCATACAACAACAGATATCAAGCTAGTATTCGGATGGCACCATATAAAGCACTGTATGGACGGAAGTGTCTCACTCCTACGTGTTGGACGGAATTAGGGGAACGTCGAGTTTTGGGTCCAGAGTTAGTGGCAGAATCCGAAGAGAAGGTTGAGGTAATTCAAGCTCGGTTGAAGGAAGCATCTGATAGACAGAAGTCATATGCAGATCTTAAGCGGAAGGAAATAGAATTTGATGTGGGAGATCAAGTGTTTCTTAAAGTGTCACCTTGGAAGAAGGTGATGAGATTTGGTCGCAAAGGGAAGTTAAGTCCTAGGTTTATAGGACCTTATCGAGTATTGAAGCAAGTTGGACCAGTGGCATACCAGTTAGAACTGCCACCAGAGTTGAAGCAGATGCATGACGTATTCCATGTTTCCATGCTACGTCGTTATCGATCGGATCCATCTCATGTAGTACCGGTTGAAGAGGTGGAGCTAAGGCCAGATTTGTCCTACGAGGAGGAGCCGATTCAGATTTTGGAACGAGATGTGAAAGTGTTACGGAGGAAGTCAGTTCCTCTAGTCAAAGTGTTATGGCGTAATAACGGATCAGAAGAAGCATCGTGGGAGCCAGAAGAGGCAATGCGACAGCAATACCCTCACTTATTTCAGCCAGGTAATTTCGAGGTCGAAATTATTTTAAGGGGGTAGAACTGTAATATCCCAGATTATGGCTTATGCATTATTGCTAAATTGTACGTGGTAGCATGCTTTTGTATGTTATGAATGTGTTTTGTGAATTTTGTGAACCTTAGTGTGTAGTCAAATGCCTTAGAAATTATTCGATTTTAAGTTTTAAAGAGGAAGCTAGGCAGAGGAGGCCTTAAGAAAATTTGTAGAGGAAAATTTGCAAGGCGCCACTTAAGGCTTTGGCAATGACGTCACAGGCAGGTGAGAAGGGCTAGGTTCGAGCTGCAAAGGAAGCAAATAAAAGAGTTTTATTTTTTGCTGCAGGAATGAGCAGTAGTGGACGGCATTAAGGCACTAAGGGATGAGTTTAATCCTTTTAAAATTTCGGCTAAATAGTAGATAAATGATGATTTATTTTAGATTATTTCTAAGGGATAAAAGAGAGGAAAAATAGGAGATTAACAAAGGAATTGATAGTAAGAGGAGGAGATGGCCGAATAGGGGGCTCTAGGCATAGTAATTTCGGCAAAAGGGGAGAAGTAAGGCCATTCTTCATTCTTTTTCTTTTCTCTTTTTCCTCTGCCGAATTCTCTAGTGAAGCTTCTCCTCTCTTTTATTTTGTCAAAGCCGAATATTCCTTTCTCAAAATCCACCATTGCCGATTCCTCCTAGGTCCCATACTCTTCCATTGAAGCCGAATCATCATCATCAATCTTCCACTTCTTCTTTTCATAATCTTCCAAAGGCCGAAAACAAGTTCTTTCTAGCCATAGCCGAATTTCTCTGTGGATTCAAGCTAGGGAGTAGTCGACTACAGCTTTAAGGGTAAGATCAATTGTTATTCGATCTTCAATCTTTTTCTTTTAGCCGAAAGTTAAGGATTAATCCCATTAATATTCTTGTTGCCGAAAGTTGGAAGGATCTTTCGGGATTGCTAGCATAGCCGACTTCTAGGAGAGGTCTTCGGGATTTTAAAGATTCAAGGTCAGCTTTGGATGATATTCGGCCATAGGCCATTTTATTGTGTTTAAGTGATTAGAACTGAATCTAACCCATATCTATAGGGATCTCGACATCTTCATAGCCAAGAGACCACTTTCGGGATTTAAATCGCAAGGTAAGTGCACACACACATTTGGCCAAGGCCATATCTAGTGATTTAGATCTATTTCGTATTTATTCAAAAGCCGAAACTAACCGGTTAGGTGGTTTAGTAGTTGGCCGATTGCAAGAAGAGTCATCACGAAGTTTCAGGATTCAGTGAACTCGTTAAGTATACCAGGTGTGTACCCCACACTCAGCCTTAATAGATTTATGGTTATGTCTTAATAAATGTGTGAATAAGAATTATGTAATATGTGGCTAAGGGTACCATGCAATGGTACAAAGTACTCAGGTACGTTTACCTACTCCTACTATGAGTATAATATGATCAGTTACGGCACATATGTGAAACTATAAGAATGTGAATATAGAATAAGGCATGTTATTGCATGATTGAATGACATGGGGCATATGGGTGATATGTTAAGGGGAAGTGATCTGGTGGTCTTTACCACGATATCTGAATGTGGTGACTTATGTCACAAATATCTGAACATGGTGACTTATGTCACGTATTATCATCTGGTGGCTCTGCCACAATATTTATAAGGGCGATGAGCACGTCGTCTGCAGCGACTGCCTTCGATGGTGTGTAGCGGATGGAGGGTTGACTTAGTAGTCCCCACGGTGTGATGGTTGGTACGGGTGATGTGTAGCGGATGGTATCTAGGTTTGGGTTCGGGAATGCATCATTATCTATATGTGCTATACGAATATGTATGATTTGATATGCCATAACTGTTGGGACTAAGTGTTGGTGGTTATACACTGAGTCTGTTTGACTCACCCCGTTGTGGGAATATTTTTCAGGTGACGCTCAGTGATGGACCGGGTCGGCAGGTACTTAGTGGTGGCCATGCTCAGCTCAGAAGTCATTTTGGACTATTTTATTCCTAAGTATTTTTGGATTCATTCGGGATTTGTTTTTGATGTAATAAGGCCAGTAGTATTGAACTGTTTTATGCATGCATGTTACTTATTACGGTATGATACAATTTTTTTTATCAATTCAAAGTTTAAGTAATGTTTAAAAAATAAATAAATAAATTCTAAATGTTTTGATAACTTATCACAAATTCGGCAATACTTCTAATTTATGATTTTCAAGTACGAAATTAAAGCTGTAATAAAACTTAGACTTTTCAATTCGAACCCAACACAAAACAAATTTTATTCAAAAACATCCAAGTTTTCCAAAGTAACAACCAAGTTTTGAACCGCTTTACTCGAGGAACATACCAGATCTGGTCGAGGCTCGTGGGCCGGGTTTGGGGTGTTTCACTCTCAGTCTCGTGGAAACGGTTTTCTGTGTTTGTCATTAATTTCGTCAGCATTTCTTCGAGGTTTGGCTTTTTCTCTTGCGGATAGGGCTGATTTTGGAAGTTTTGAGGAGGTTGTTGCCTTTGATTTCCTTGATTTCCTTGACCTCTGGTTCCTCCAACCTGGATTGTAAGTATTACTATAAGGATTATTATTGGATCTGAAATTGTTACCTATATAGTTCATCTGTTCACTCTCTACATCTGGTTGGTAGGGTGGGTACTCAGGATTCGCCACAATTCCACTTGCGTTGCACTGCATGACTGGTTGTGCCTATGAAGAACACAAACTATCAATCTTTTTACTCATCATCTCTACCTGTGTTGATAGCATGGTTATTGCCTCGAGATTGTAAACTCCAGGTGATTTTGTGGGTTTCGTCCTTGTAACTTACCACTGATAATTATTTAGTGACATCTCCTCAATGAACTCGTAGGCTGCTTCAGGAGTTCTGTTGTTCAGAGTTCCACCGGTGGCTGAATCAATTAGTTGCCTCGTGGAAGGGTTTACACCATTGTAGAAAGTTTGGACTTGTAGCCACAAGGGTAGACCATGGTGTGGACACCTTCTCTAGAGATTTTTGTATCTCTCTCATGAGTCGTATAATGTCTCGAAATCCATCTGCACAAAAGAAGAGATATCATTCCATAATTTGGCCGTTTTGGCCGGTGGGAAATATTTCAATAAAAACTTTTCAGTCATTTGCTCCCATGTAGTGATTGACCCTCGTGGTAATGAGTTTAACCACTTTTTGGCTTTATTCCTTAATGAAAAAGGAAATAACCAAAGACGTATGGCATCATTTGAAACGCCATTTATTTTGAAGGTATCACAGAACTCTAAAAAATTGGCTATATGAGCGTTTGGATCTTCGTCCTGCAAACCATCAAATTGAACAAACTGTTGAATCATTTGTATTGTGTTAGGCTTTAATTCAAAATTGTTAGCAGCTATAGCAGGCCTAACAATACTAGATTCTGCTCCTGTTAAATGCGGTTTAGCATAATCAAACATTGTATGTGGAGCATTGTTTTCCCCCACATCATGTGGTGGTGGATTATTCTCGTCCATCCCTTCAGTAGGACTGGATCTGTCTTCTTGATCTTCCTCTGTGTAATTTAGGGCTCGCCTGATTTCTCTGCGAGTCCTACGAACGGCAGCTTCTATTTCACTATCGTATAACAAAGGTCCTGTCGGGTTCCTTCCAGTCATAAACTAGAGGTACCTACCAAGAAAAGAAAAAGAAAGAAGATTTTAGCAAAAATTTAAAATTTAACCTAAAAAGATAAAAATAAAAATAAATTGTGAAAAATAAAAATAATGGCGAAAGTAATAAAAATAAAATGTTCTTAATATTTTAGTTCCCTGGCAATGGCGCCAAAAACTTGATCGCTGAAATCAGAGCTTTAAAATTTATAAGACAAATGATCAAACCTGGAAACTAACTCTGACAACGATTAAAGGCAAGTGTACCTATCAAATAGTAGTATAGCTTAGGCAAGACCGGATTGTCAAACCCAAAGGAACTAAAACTACTAATACTAACTTTCTTTTTATTATTTAGCCTAAAATAAAGTGAAGTAGCTTTAATCTAAATTAACGACTACTAAGCTAAAGACACAAAGACAAAAAGAATGAATTAGGAAATGACTTGATGAAAAACTCAGTTGATCACGACGATACCCTTAGGAAGAATCCACCTAGACTTCACTTGTTATTTAACACTGAACCATACGATTTATTCACTTAGTTTGATCCGTAGGACTCCCTAACGTATATTAAACCCTCTCTCGAGGCAAATAACATCTAACCCTAGGTTAATTAGTGGAACTCTCGTTCTCTTATAATAACCCCCTAGAATAGCAGTAAATCGATCTATGGATATCCCATATTAGGTTTCACCCTAATTCGGCAAAATCTCGTAACCCTATCTCTAGGCGTTCGATCAACTCCACTTAATTATGCTCGATCTACTCTTAAGCAGGGTCTATTCCTCCTCCACCTAAGCACATCAGATTTGGATTAAGCATGCATAATCAAGAACAAACTAAGTATTTATCATATAATTCAGGAAACAATAACAAGATTCATCTAGGTTTCATCCCCTTCAGGTATCTGAGGGGTTTAGTTCATAACAAATAAAGAAAACATCTCAAGAGAAAAGATAAAACAAAACATAAGAAATCCCTAAAACTCCCTGAAGGAATTGAAGGAGAAATTCGTCGTCTTGAGTAGAATTCCGGCTTCTTGGGATGGATCAACTGGCTAACTTCGAGTAATTCCCTCAATTCTGATCTTTCCTGCTTGGCTTCTTGGCCTAGCTCGACGCCCCCTTCATCAGTGGCACTTAGGGGGTTTATATAGGGGCTTGGAATGCGACTCTTTCTCCCTAAGTATCCTTTTCCGACTAAAATTGTCTAAAGCCACGATAGGGGCACGGCCATGTCACACGCCCGTGTGGTTCGACTTCAGACCGTGTTAGAATTTCTAATTTGAGGCACGGCCGTGTAAGTCAGGGTGAGGCCGTGTTCTAGATGCTTGACAAGGCACGGCCGTGTGGATTTCATGATATAGCCCATTTACTCCGTTTTGGGCCCGTTTTGTGTTCTTTTCATCCTCAGGTGCTTTCCTAGGTATAAGACATGAAAAGAAAGGATTTAAGAGCACCCTTTTACATCAATTGAGGGATAAATCATCCAAAAACAAGCTAAATGTAGGATTAAAATATTACGATTTATCATAGGGACACGGGCGTATGTGACCACACGGCCCGACCATACGGGCGTCTCCCTAGACCACATGGGCGTATGGGCACTGTTTATAAAAAATTAAAATTTTGAGAAAAATTTTATGAGATCCCGATCTAGTCCCGATTCATTTTTAATGCTTATAATTGGTTTCGAGGGTCCATTTAAGGGACGATATGATTGTTTTCAAATATGAATAGTATTTTCACTTGATTATCTGTGATGGTTCTGTAAACTCCAGTAACACTCTGTAACCCTGTTTCAGCAACGGATACAAGTTAGGGGTGTTACAACCTATGCCAATTATTTTCGATCGAGATCCCTGATTCACCTCAAGAATCTGGAGACAGTTACACGAATCTTTATGAACGAGACTAAATTTTAGCATTACTTTTTGCCCGTAGAAAGATGGACAATCGGAGCCTGTAGAAGATATGCTTCAAGCCTGTGTAATTGATTTTGAATCGGGCTGGGAACATTATTGACCTTTAGTTGAATTCATGTATAATAATAGTTTCCAGTCAAGCATTCAAATGGATCCATATGAAGCATTGTATGATCGAAGGTGTCTAACAACTATTTGCTAGTTAAATTTGTGTGAAAGAAAAGTTGTTGGGTCAGAATTGGTCCAGGAAGCAGAAGATATCGTTAAGGTGATCAGAGATAAACTAAAAACAGCTTTCGATAGACAGAAATTGTACGCAGATCTAAAACGTCAAGATATCGAGTTTGATGTAGGCAATGAAGTATTCTTAACATTTTATCTATGGAAGAAAGTCTCTTACATTTTGGTCGAAAGGGAAAATTGAGTCCTCGATTTATCAAATTGTATGAAATCATTGAAAAGGTTGGACCAGTTGCGTATCAGTTGGCATTATCGGTAGAGTTACAAAAATACATGATTTTTTTCACGACTAGATGCTTAGGAGCTGTCGATTGGATCCGTCTCATGTTATTTCGATAGAAGAAATCAAAATTTAGCTCGTCTCATGTTGAAATTCCAGATCACGAAGTGAAAGAATTACGAAATAAAGGAGTTCAACTCGTGAAAGTCTTATGGCGTAGCTATAGTGTGGAAGAAGCGACCTAGGAAATGGAGGAGACGATGAGACCTCGGTATCCCCATCTCTTTTCAGATAAATTTCAGGGACGAAATTCCTTTAGGGGGAGAATTGAAATGACCCGAAAGTCAGTGGTGCCGAAAAGTGTCATTTTAGAACCCAGTTTCTATAAATCGAACTCAAAAATATTTTAATTTAATATTTATGGAGTAATATTTGAAGTGAATTGATTTCTGATCAGGCAATTTTGTTGACTTAGTGCTTAATTAGGGTATAGGGACTAAATCATAAAAGTGTCAAAAGTGCAATTCTTAAGGAACCTCCAATTAGAATTTAATGTGAGGGTCTTGTATAACAATTATACCCCCTTAGTGTTACATATATAATGTTATAAAAAAATTTACCTTAAAAACTAATATTATAATAAAAAATAAACAAAATTAAGAAATCATAAAATTTGAGTGGGAGGAAAGAGAAAGGATTTTTCGCTTTCCAACTTCAAGTTTTTGAAACAAAAAAGAAGAAAATGGGGACAAATGGCCTAGGGATTTAGATACTTTTGAAACTTAATTGGTATGTTCAATTTTGTCCTTTTCTTATAATTCTTATGTTTTTAAAATCCCAGGAGCATAAACTACTTGGCCCATGTCATACTTTTTGTTATTGTTAAAGATTGAAAATGTTGTCATTTATGGATAGTTGAAGTTCTAGGGGTTAATTTGATAGGTTTTTAAGTTTAAATTTGAAAAAGGACTAAATTATAAAGTCAAATGATGGTATTGTTCAATAAGGGCTGAAGTGTTTAAATTTCAAAATTAGTTGTAATGATGAAAAATAGGGAGCTCATTTGGGACTAGAGTGAAATCGGCATAAAAATTAGATGCTAAATTTTGAAAGCTATGTTAGTCTCAGTTTTAGGGACTAAACTGAATAAAATGCAAAACTTTTATAAATCAGCAATTGAATGTGAATTTGATTGTGTATTGATAATTTTGTATGTTTGTTTTAACCTGTAGCTAACGTCGATCCGGATCCCTCGAAAAAGAAAGGAAAAGATTAAGTTGTCGAAGAATAGCTCAAAGTTTACGATTTGTGTTTCTATAATTTGAACTATCTGAATTGTTGCATTTTAAATTGATATGTTGGTTGGGTTTGCATATCCGTCTGTGTTTGAGTCTGGTTAATAGGCAAATCAAAATGAGAATCAGAATAATGATTTACGAAATTTAGTATAAAGGATGATGAATATGTTCTTTGTATTTATGAAATGGAAAATGGTGATGAAATGTAATATCTAAAGTTTAAGATTACAAATGGAATTTGGAAGGGAAGTGTTATATCTTGTAATAGTGATTTTCAAAAGATTTCGCTAATGTAATCAAGAAATGATAAAAGTTAATATGAAAAATTGCATTACATCATTAACCCTTAACTCATGCATTTGAATGACTTATATTGTATTTTAATGTTTGGATTATAGAAATACTATTGAGTTATACTCAGCGTACGATTTTGTTTTCCATGTGTAGGTTAAGTATTTTTTTCAGTCGTCTACTTCAGCATCCAGTCGTAATCCTAGACTTAAGAGATGGTGATAATTTGGGTTTGGTAATGGCATGTACCTAGGAAAGTTATATGGTTGTATATGTTATGTTTTAGATGAAATTTGCATTTTGAATGTTTTGTGAATATGTATATAGTTAAAAGTTTGGTAATGATCCTTGTATTTGGTAAACTTTGTGGATAGTTAGGTATGTATGTTATAAGTATTATATGGTGATAAGGTAACATAACATGTTTTTTGAAATAAGCTTAGTAAATGAATGGTATGCATATGCTAGGTTTGAATGGAATTGATAAGGATTTGTGCATGCTTGTATGATTGGTGAATCAGTTCCTTGGAAGGCATCTTGGACTGGTTTGAATATGGTGTTATGTTTGAATTTGAATTGTGGATTAAGGAATCAATTGTGGCATATTGGTTAGGCACTTAGGTTGGTTAATATAAGTGATAGTTTTGGTATAATATTGATGCTTTTGAATTGTAGATTGACGTGCCAATTCTGGCATATACAAGCATATGGCACGACCATGTGGTCTGTATATTTAGGATGATTTTTTATGCATGCGACCATAGTCTGTTTCATGGCCCGGTAACACGGTCATGTGACATCTTTTTAATATTTGCAGTTTTGACCCACACGGCATCAATGAGTGACACAGTCTATTTCCACGGCTATGTGACTCTAGTTCCACATAGCATCAGGCTATTACACAGCTTGGCCACAAGGCCATGTGTCTCATCCCACATGGTCTCAACCTTTCACACGATCATGTGATCCTTGTTTGCAGAATTTTCTTATCTATTCATTTTTGTTTCAATTTAATCCTTGTTTTTTACCAAATTGATTTTAAGCTTTTGTAAGCTCAATATAAACATGAAATTCATTTAATTGCATGTTATACATGATTAAATGTGGTTAATTGATATTGAATTGAATTGTGAACTATTATTTGGTATGTAAATGTTTCCTATTAGTTTGTAACATTCTATTACTCGAGTTCGACGACCGAACTGGGTAAGGGGTATTACAAAGGATTTTTTCCAAATTTATTAATTTGATCAACCTTTGAGGACAAGGTTTAACCTTACAACCACGTTAAGATTTATACAAAAGTATTAAGACTCAAACCCTCTAAAAGAGAAACAAATAAGCAAATAATGAAATAACCCTTACAAGATAAAAATCTTACAATTACAAAGAAAAAACTTGAGTTGATATAATCACAATGAAGCTCATAAGTATATGAAAGAAAAGTATGGAAAAATTAAGCTCAAAGGTTGTTTGATTGACCTTTAAGCTTGAATAATCTCACTTCTAGTTGTAGAACCCTTAGAAGTTGGTATTTATACCCTTGAATTGATTTCCAACCACTGTGGTTGTTGGTATACTGAATAGAGTTATTGGGGATGAAAATACTAGTGCATTAATGTCACTTGCAACAATAGGTATCGATACTTTTTCTACAAGTATCGATACCAAAAGAAATTAATGCTTAATTCAGTGACTTTTGGAACCCTTTCTATTGATACCTATGGAAATTAATTGATACCAAATAAAAAGTATCGATATCGTATCAATACTTGATAAATAGTTTACAAGTCAGAATGCCAATTTCGTATCAATGCTGAAAAATGTATCGATTAATGTATACCATTATCAATACTTGAAGAAATTTATCGATACCCAACAAAAGGTATCAATACCGGATCGATACTTGGTGAACATTTTCAAAATAAAATGTCATTTTCGTATCGATACCAAAAAAATGTATCGATAAATTTGTGAATCTATCGATACTCATTTAAATTTATCAATATCGGATCGATACTTTTTGGCCTGAAGAAATTTTAGTTTGTTTGAAAAATGTCTAAGACCTTGTTTTAACTAACTTGGCTTTGAAAATTTTTCTTAAGTATAAGTTCAATATTTTTTCTTTTAAGATATCATTTCATATCAACTTTTAGTCACGATGTGTTTAAAATTATTTTTGTTCAAGACATAGTATTTGTTATGTCAAAATTATTTACCAAGTAAAACTTAGTTTAACAATTTCCTCTATGTAGGTGGCATTCCCATGCATTTCTCAAGGACTTGTAGGTTTGCAGTTGCCTTTTTGATCTATTCCAACTGATTCAATTCAGCACCCTTTCGGATCTATTTTGACTAATGCGCTCCTCCGTTCTACTCAATGCTTCTTTTCCAAGGAGTTCCTAAGGTGACCGGCCAAAGAATGCTTTTAACAAAGCTTTTGTGGCTAAAGTATGGAAAGGAGATGGGCGGCTATGCAAGGGGAGGAAAAGGGAAATGGAATGTAGAGAAAATGTTAATAAGAGAAGAGAAATGAATTGTGAGGGATAAGGGATTAAGGGATTGGTGCATGGTATTTATAAGTGAAGCTAAGGGGTAAAGTTAGCTAAAAATAGATTAAAAATTCCTTTTTTTTTTTTCTACCACACATGGCCGACCATATTTCAAGGAGAAGGGGTTGACTTAGTCTCCTCAATTTGAATTCAAACCAAGGCTATTAATATCCATAGGGTGGAAAGTTTCAACAGTAAGTGTTTGGGACGATTTTCTTATTATTTTCAAACTATAAGGACTTTCAATTAAATACCCCAAAGCTTGCTTTTGGGCTACCATCTACTTGTGTCAAAACTGGGCTTTAGTTCCCCCTTGTTGGACGGTTTATCAGTCCAATAACTTAGCAAACATGTCCATCTTTTAGCACATCTTTTACTGGGTCAAATTATCAACCCCATGACCCAAATTGCATGGTCTTGTCGTCCACATGAATTAATTTGTGCATGTCCAATGTTTATTCACATTAATCACATCTTCAATGGTCCTCCTACATAGTGAAAAATCACATATTAATAAATTAACACGAAATAACATAAAATATGTACAAAAATCATGTAATTAAGCACAATTTCACATACTTTATAAATTCATGCCCAGTGTTATTAATTAAGTAAAATTCACTTATTTTAATAACAATTACTCAAGATAAACATATTTATTAAGTAAAAAGGTGGTAAAAATATGTAGAAAACCCCTATATAATTTTGAGTTTATAGGGACCTTTCTCTCACTTCTTCAAGAAGTAATCTCTGTCTATAAATGGGGAGAAACGAAGAGAATTCCTCTTATTATTCAAGCTAAGTTGAAGATATCAATATAGGCTTTAAGATGACCTTTGTTAAGGTAAGATCTACAACCTCACATACTAAGTTGTTAAGGAGCAGCTTGGTTTAGCTGGGTAAAATAAGTATGGTAAAGTCTTATTTAGAGATTTTTGATGTTCAAACTGAAAGAAAGTGAGTTAAGTGCTGTCAATTAGGAGTTGTAAATATACTTGATAGAAGCCCGGATATGGTATTTAAAGTTGTTAAATAAGCAAGTCAGGTGTGTCTCTAAGTTGACTCATGCAAATGTATTATGCATGTTAGAACCTTCTGTGAAAACAAGCTAAGAAATGCATGATGTGATTATTCTATGTGAAATGTATGTCTAATGAACTTGTATGAATGATTCGTATGGAAAATGGTTAATATGTCTAAATGAGTAAATTGTGTATATGTGTATTTTGATGACATGAAAAATGTTTGTTGTGAAAAATTCTGTCATGAGTAAGTCACTACATGAAGGGTCCATGCATGAAGTTTTAAGGGAATGTATTACATGTCTATAAGCATGAATGCATCTGTCATGAAGAAGTCTGAAAGGAATAAGTTTGTCAAGTATGAGCCTGCATTAAGTGTCTATGTCTGTCTCTAGAGTCATTTAAAGGGGTCCATCTGGACTAAAAACATGAATCTCTAAAAAGAAAAGTTCATGGGACTCTAAAGACCATATAGTGTAAGACCATGGCTAGGCCATGGCATTATATGGAATATGTAAATGATAGTTGGGTGAGTATTAGCGATAAGGGGAAAACCTCACAACGGTGAGTTTAGGCAAATACTTATCATCATAAAAACCAATTTCCGTATAAGAAAGCTTTTGTGTCTATCTCTGAATGGACGCCTTTGTGGCGATCTTTGTTATAAGGAATCTATGTGGCTATCTCTGTTAAAAGAATGTATATGTTTCTATCTTAGTTAAAAGAATGGCTTTGTGGTGATATTTGTTATAAGGAAGCCTTTGTAGCGATCTACGTTATAAGAAAGCCTTTGTGGCGATCTTTGTTGTAAGGATGCCTTTGTGGCTATCTCTGTTAAAAGGATGCCTTTGTATCTATCTTTCTTAAAAGGACACCTTTGTGGTGAGTCTCTGAAAGGAAAGCCTCTGTGGCTATTTTCAGGAAGGAACGCCTTTGTTGCAGAATCTGAAGAATGGATCTCATGATGACCATCTGAAGACAACGCCTTTAGGTGAATACCGAATGAATGGTGAGCCCCATATAGTTACAAGGGATGAACAGAAAGGCTAGTGTGTGCCAGAGTACATGGTGAGGCAAGGATATGAGTTAAGAGTAAGAATAGAGAGTGCTTTGAAGTAAAGAAGATATGAACAAATATTGAGATAAGTATTGGGTGCAGTCTACCTCCCTCATAGATAATGATAAGACTAGTGAGTAAAGAATAAGTTAAGTATGATAATAAGGTAAGTGAAGAGGTTAAGGACTATGTAAACATAAGATTTAAGAAAGGACACATAAGGTAAAGAGATGTTAAGTACAGTATGCACAAGAGAAGGAAGATGGTTCTGAAGAAAGAAAGATGGTAGCCTCAGTATTGTACCTGCCAAAGAAGGTAGAAGGTCAAGAAACACCTTAAGGATGAGCTAAACAACATATGGAATGAAAAATTAATGAAAAAGGTATCTTAAGGTTGAGCTCACTAAGTTCTTATGAACTTACAAAATTCATTTATGTTTTCAAGTCTGTAAAGAAATATGCGCCAAGAAACGATGCCAGGGCTACGCCAAGGAAGCAGTGTGCTAGGTTGTTAAGCATACAGAGGTAATCAAGTGGCGTGTCAAAGTCTACGCATAAGTCATTTGAGTAGAAATTCAATATGTTTATAGCTAAAGCCTGTGCCTAAATAAATAAGTAGTACTCCAAGATGTACACAGTAGACTAAGAGAGAGAGGAAGTAGGAAAGTTTGAAGTTTTATTGAGCCAAAACAATACCCATACATTGTATTTTAACAATAGAATCTATAGTAGCCATAAATAGTCAATTGTACATAGGCAAAATGTAAGTGTAACCATACAATGTACACCAACTAGAGATCCTGTTGCATTTATAGAAAGACGTTTACATGAATGAATAAGAAAGAAAAATTTTAAGTTACATTAAGAAGGACGTAAAACCCGAGATTCGAGTCTGGTAGATCGGGTCGATTCGAGGGCATTACAAAAATATGAGCTTAAAAGTACTGAAAATAACTCAATATTTTAGAGTTATCACTTGTCCCATATCTCCTTGGCATTAGAACACGATGACACCATATTATATTCACCGAGACCAAGTGCACAAAATATCTTATGCATGGCATTGGCATTTAGTTGATACTCCTTCTTTCTTCTTTATTCCACTCTTTCTTGTTTTTTGGCACCAAAAGTTCTCCTTCTTCTTTTTGAGGGTGTAACACCCCTAACCTGTATCCGTCATCAGAATAGGGTTACGGAGTATTACCGGAGTTTACAGTACAAACAAACAAAATTTTAAACATTTCATAACATAACAATATTCATATCAAGAACCAATCAAAATCATACATATTGTCCCTTATACGAGCCCTCGAGGCCCTAAATATGCATTAGAAACAAGTCGAGACTAAACCAAAAACTCCGACAATTTTCAAAAAACATTAAAATTTTCGAAGCTGCAACGGTCACACGGCCAAGAGACACGCCTGTGTCTTAAGTTGTGTGGGCATTCGAAATAGGAACGCATGGTTGTGTCCCAGCCCGTGTCCGTGCCCGTGTAACTCTCTAACTTGGTCACATGGCCAAGCCACATGCTCGTGTGCTAGGCCGTATACCCTTCAAAGTAACCTCACACGCCCGTGTGCCAGGCCGTGTCCTAGGCCGTGTAACAGCCTGACTTGCAACCCCTTTTTAAAACTACAGAGGACACACGGCCATGTGTCACACACGGCTAAGACACACGCCCACGTCTCTGCCCCTGTGGACGAAATTAGGCTATTTTACAAGCCATTTTACTCACCCATTTTGGCATGTACCTACACCCAAAGTTTCACATATATACAAGCTATAACAAGGCACCAAAATCATGAAAAATCAAGCTATATACAAATGGTATATTAACATACAACCAATATGCCCATAGGCACCTCAAATGTCAACATATAAACATGTAACCATGTACTCAATTTGGCCAAATAAGATTCACTATCTTGTAAACTAAATTTACTTCAACATATGCCATTTAAATTACCTAATAACCAAACACCAACATGGTACCATTTGTATCGTTCCACTCCTATCACCAATAGACTTATATGCCATTGAAGATAAAGTTACCAAATCCACATTTAATACATATCTTATATGTAACACCCCTTACCCATATTCGACGCCAGAATAGGGTACGAGGCATTACCAGAACACATACACTTGTTAACGTATTAAGCCGAGTCATAAAATTTCATCCAAATTAACACTTTTCAATTTTCATCACAAAGTCCCTAATATGGACCTACGACGCCCAAAACATACTTTGGAAGCGGTTCGAGACTAAACCGAGAACTTTGGAAAACATTGAAAAATTTCTTGAAAAATAGGGGCACACGCCCGTGTCCAAAGTCGTGTCCTTCTCACAACCATTCACATACCACACTTTTCTTATTTAATCATCATACACTCATTCACCCAAATCATGCATCTCATAAATTGCATCATCACAAACATATAACTTGAATAACACTAGCCAACATCAATGGCCTTATACAAAATGAGCTACTAAATATTAAAGGCCAACATTTTAGGCCAAACCAATTATGACATATACACATGACTAAGTCCCCTATACATGCCATAAACTTAAGAGGTTTGTATTCACTTTTACCCCACGATGATAGCTTGATGGTGTGATTACATCTCCGGCGATCTCCAACTTGAGCTAGCATACAACCCTATAAGATATGGGAAAGGAAGGGAAGTAAGCTACAAAGCTTAGTAAGTAAGTATGTAAATAATAAGTGATTTATTAACAGGCTTTTATAAGTCTTCACAGTATGTTCTCAAGATAATACAATCATAATTGCACATAGTTCCACTTTTTATTCATGTTCATCTCAAGTTGTCTACTCGAGTCACAGTCACCAAATTATTTATATCTTGAGCTATAGAACTCCAAATTTAAATCCACTAATTTTCCCTGAAACTAGACTCATATATCTTATTACCATAAAATTTCCAGAATTTTTGGTTTAGCCAATAAGTAAAGTTTATTCATTAAATTCTCCCATGTTCTGCTGTTTGACAGTTTCGACCTTTCTTCACTAAAAATTAATTATCTTATTGTACTGAAATCGAATGATGTTACCGTTTTCAAGGATATAAATTTTATCCCATTATTATTTTTTTAAATTTTATAATGAATTTCCAAAGTCAGAACAGGGTATTCCGACATCATTCTGACCCTGTCTCACAAAAATTCAAATATCACAGAATATGAAATTCCTTTGTTTACACCGTTTCTTTTATGTGAAAATAGACTCATCCAGATTTAATTTCATATCTTATTCAACCTCTAGATCACTTTCCACCATTTTTGGTGATTTTTCAAAGTCACACAACTGCTGCTATCCAAAACTGTTTTGTTGCTAAATTTACTCTTTCATAATTTCACGTACTCCATTTCATCTTACCGAATGTTCGATCAAATATCGAGTACATTGTTCATAAATTCACACTTATACCTGCACTTATTCATCACATAGTCATATATAATTTGTAATATCCCGAAATAGGGGTTGCGAGTTTGGTAAATAACTCGAGTGTTAGTAGGCCTTAAGAGTGATTTTTATGTGTTTTTGGAGTCCCTAAAGCCCAAGGATAAAAAGGGACTATTTTGGAAAATTTTGAAGATTTTGGGCTAAAAGTGAAATTTGGCTGAGGAGGCCTTAATAATAAATTTTGTAAAGTTTTGGACATGAAAGTCCAGGTAGCAAAGTGGCTTTCGTGTGCCACTTAAGGTTTGGCGCCTAGCATGGTCGAGGGTTCGAGTCTTAGGCGCAGCAAAAGACATTTTTATTTTGTAAAAGGGCGCTGCATAAGGAGGCCTTAAAAAGAAATCGAGGTGATTTGAATCACAAAAAGGCGCCTGGCCGAGTGGCTGAGACGCTTGCAGCATGGGGGCCTCTCGAGGTCGGGCGTTCGAGTCCCATTGGGGGCGCAGATGTTTTTTATTTTTAGCTCCTAGCGTTAAAATGAGGAAGCCACCGGAGTAAGGCTTAAAAGAAAATGCGATGCTTTCGTGTCATGAAATTCTAAGTGGCCGAGTGGCCAAGGACCTTGCTGGAGAACCACAACTTGAAAGACTCATGTTCGAGTCCTGGAAATCGCGCATAAGGTGCTTTATTTTTATTTTAGCGCTAAAGTGAAGGGAACTGGCAAGGTAAGGTTTAAAAGAAATTCTGATGAAATTATCGCAGAAACACGCACAGGGCCGAGTGGCTGGGTTATGGAGAACTTTTCTCCAGGTCCCGGGTTCGAGACCTGGGGACTACACCTGGGGACAGCGCCTGAAGGTTATCCTTTTTGGCTTTTTCAGGCATGAAATAAATAGCTGCATGGGAAATCAATGCATGCTGCATGCGCGCATGCAGCTTAAAAAGATTCTGCTTGTTTGCTTCATTTTAAACATGGAGCATTATTCTTTTATTTTATTTTAAGAACATAGAGCATTATGCTTTTATTTTTATATTGTATATTGTTTTTGGGGGTTAGAAATTAACTAAAGAAAGAAGCATGCCGTTGGGAGCATGAGAGTTTTATTATTATATCTTTTAGTATGAATTATATTTATTTGTTTGCTTATTTTATTTGTTGGAAAAAAAGATTGGAATATTGGGTAATGGATTAAACAATAGTAATGGATGTTTGAAATTAGAAAAAGGGATGGGTCTTGGCTTTGGGAAGAAAAACATGTGCGGCATGGGAGCTTCAAATGTATGGCCGACCTTGTTCTTGATTTTTGGCCAAAAATTTGCTTGAAACTTTGACTATCTTTTCCCCCCATTTTCTTTGGTGTTTTGGTCGATGAAAGCTCTCTCTCTAAGGATTATCTCAGCTGATTTTCTAATAGCAAAAATGTGTCAAAAACTTTTAATATTGTTTCCTTCACTACCCAAGCTAAGCATAGCCGAATGACCTTGTGTTTGGCAAGGATGCATGGTCGAATTTGATGCTTAGAAATTTCTCTTCTACCCCTTGTGTGTTGGCCGAAAGAAAAAGGAAAGAGTAGGACCATCGAGCTTTTGCTTTTGAGTGAAGAAAGGAGACTATAAGAGAGCTCTCGGGTTGTTGAACATCTAGGTAAGCATTATGCATATTTCGGCTGAGGGCCTTTGTTCTTATATTAGCCGAATCTTTGTTTTGAAGGTGCTATCGACTACGTATTTGTAATCTCTTCAATCATTTTTGGTAAGCAAGTTATACCCTAACAATCGGTTTAGATTTCTTTCTATTAAGGTGCCCAAAATCAAAGTTTAAACCTTGATTTTTTAAAGAAGGCCGAATGTGCATTAATTCTTATAAGTGCTCTTTTGTGTGACAAGTGTTAGGGCTCTTAAAAAGGAGTCTTTCGGGAGTTGAAGTGCTCAATGGACTTTGTCGAGCAAGGTAAATGATAAGAGTAATATTCGGCCAAGAGCTTTTGTTTATAAACTTGTGTATGAGCTGATTCTAACAATATTTTAGTAGGACTTTTGATGACTTCGGGAGCTAATCGACTGGAATAAATGGTGTTTCGTGATAGAAATAAGCAAGCTAGTGTTAAGAAGCACAAATGACTCTTTCGGGAATTAAAGTGCTCAAGGTAAATGACTCATGGTATTCGGCCTAAGGCCATATTATTAGTACTAAGTGTGACCAATTTCGGTTATGTGATCCAGGGACAAATCGATAGAAATAACAGAAGCTCTCAGGTTTTAGACTTTGTCAGAATCGATAAATCGAATATCGCTTTAATCAGGTGCGTAGTTATCGCACTGTTCTTTTGCTTGATATATGTATTAAAGTATTATTTTATGTAAATGTATGAGATGTGCATGTTAGTCAAATAAAGGCTAAGGTAAGTGATCGAATAATCAAGTTAATGGTTATGACAATAACTTGTCAGTGATTTGCGAAAATAATGTGATGACGTGTGATGTATATTGTTATGAGTAATATGTGACCATAGTATAAAATATACATATTTGTTTCGTACGAAATGTTGTTATGGTACATATATGTACGCATGAGATTTGTGATGTCACTATTGGAGAAAAGGTGTACACTATGTGAGTGTTCTAATGCTAGCCTCGTGCTACATTCGTGATTGTTGATTAGTGAACCGATTGATATGTGAGATTTCTATGGGATCGGTGGCTTAGCCACGACCTTAAGAAATAATGTGCAAAAGAAGGATATGTGGATCACTTTGTGGATTGGACTTCGTAATTGTATATTCGTAATCATATTTATAATATTATGTATTCATAATTGCATATTTATAATCGTATGTTATATATATATGGATTATGTGGATATGGGCCAAGCCCATATGTGAGGACATGTGTATTAACTATGCACTGAGTCTTGGTGACTCACTCTATTTTTATTAAACCTTTCAGGTGGCGCGTAAAGCTTGGACCGGGTCGGAGAGGATACAAAGGTGGCCATGCAAAAGCGGATTTTCATGCAAAGAAATCTCTTGGTTAATGAATTAAATATTCATATTTTCCGTATTTTGATTAAGTGTGTATTGTAATAAGGCCCACTAAAGTATTTCAGTTCATTTGTTAAGTATCGTTACTATTATGCCCTATTTTGGAAGGATGATTAAAGATTGATTTCAAATGGTTTTATTTTCTCAATGAAACTTGAAACCAATATGTTTATAACAAACTCCGATTTTTACTTAGAATATTATAAGTCACGAAAATGTTTTATTAAAGGAAACAAATTTTTAATGGTTTATCTCTTAAGTAAGAATGTTTTTCGAAAGTATTCCGCAGTGGCATTCCAAATTCGGTCGGAGTAAATGGGCCGGGTTTGGGGTGTTACATTTTGGTATCAGAGCTAGGTTCAAAACTCGGCTTTGAGGTTTTGGGCCCGAAAACAGTTTTCGAAAGTGGGCTTTTCAAAATGTGAACTTCTATTTTGGGCATGTTATGGCATGGCACCTGTACCTCCAATCCGAAGTCCACCTGGTAAGTACCTCTGACTATTGAGGTATATTGAATATGTGAACTATATGGGCATAATTGGGCTTGTAGATTAGAAAATTTGGGCTATCGAACCCTAATACTAGTCTACTCAAAAACAAGTGCATAAGACTTGAGAACTGAAATGACCATAAGAGTGTAGTAAAGGAATGTGTCCCTGCTTATGAACGTGTATGTGACTCTCTGAATAAGTAGTAGCGAACTTGAATCGAACCTATGTGTGATCGAAAGAACCACTTCTAAAATACTTTATTCCATAAAATTGTTCGCGGATAATCAGTGGAACAAAGTTTATAATGCATAAAACTTTCTAAGTCAGATTGTGCGATAAGAGATGAGTTCTAGATGACGTGATCGAGGCAAAATGGCCGTATCGGAACTCGTTAGATCGGGTCAAGGGTTGATAATAAGGTATCACCTCCACCACCAACTCTTGATAATGAGTAGCAAGATCAGACGAGGAATAATGCTTTACCGCGGACAGTGCTGCGAGTATTAGAGATGGTGGCTGGAGAGGGAGAAATATGAGAGCTCGAAAATTGTTCCCGAGCGACTTTGAGCCAATGGAGCGGATTTGTTCTGTAATGTATCGGGAGTGGCACTCAGTACGGTCGAATATCGGTTGGAAACAACCAAGCGAGTTGTGGATGAGCTCGATCTAAACCCTAAGAGAAAAAAGTGAAAGAAATGGTAACGCTACTTCGCGACGAGACGTATCAGTGGTGGCTCACGGTTCGGGATAGTGTCACAGCGGAGGACCCCATTTGGGAGTATGTCAAGATGACATACCAGAATAAGTATGTCAGTACTTATTACATTGATGCTCAGAGGATATATGTTTTTGGGACTAGTTCAATGGAACAAGTCTGTGGTGAAATACGAGACTGAATTCCTAAGGTTAAGCCAATATGCTCGAAGAGTAGTGTCTACAAAACATGAATGATGTGTTCAGTTTAAGGACGGATTAAGAGACGGCCTGAGACTGTTGATAGTTCCTCAACAGGAACGGGAAATTGCTGTGTTAGTCGAAAAAGCTAAGATAGCTAAAGAGATTAAGAACTCGATGAGATAAAATCGAGATAAGAATATGAACCGTGATGGGAGAAATTTTGAATTGTCTAAATTATCTAAGGATCTTCGGAAAAGACCGAAGGTTGAAAGTTTTGCTCATGTGATTAAGCCAGCTATGGGAAATTGGGACCGTCCGTGTGCTCAGTGTGGAAAATATCGTGTCGGCGAGTATTGGAACCAGAAATTGACAATGTTTTAAAGTGTAAGTCTATAAGCAATTGAATATTGTTAAGGTTAGTTATGACCTTGTGTACATGTTGGAATTCTGGTTATAAATATAGTGAAAGCCGACTGTGGATAGACTTTCTATCATGAAATGTTACTCAAGTGATAAGTACAAGCGATATGTGGATAGACTATCTATCATGAAATATTATTGAAGTGATAAATACAAGTGATGTAAATTATATGGTTTATAATTTTGGTTAGCTTGTAATGTGATTCAAATGGTGATAATACTGTATCAGGCTTTCAGCCTAGCAGGCTTTGTGCCGGTGTATATTTCAGGCTTTGATGCCTAGCAGGCTTTGTGCCGGTGTATATTTCAGGCTTTGATGCCTAGCAGGCTTTGTGACGGTGTATATTTCAGGCTTTGATGCCTAGCAGGCTTTGTGCCGGTGTATATTTCAGGCTTTGATGCCTAGCAGGCTTTGTGCCGGTGTATATTTCAGGCTTTGATGCCTAGCAGGCTTTGTGCCGGTGTATATTTCAGGCTTCGATGCCTAGCAGGCTTTGTGCCGGTGTGTATTTCAGGCTTCGATGCCTAGCAGGCTTTGTGCCGGTGTGTATTTCAGGCTTCGATGCCTAGCAGGCTTAATGCCGGTGATGTGTTATATTAGAGAATTCATGAATCACTTACAAGCTGGAATATGTTTATTACCATAAGCTAAGTGCTCGGGTAAGTACAAGTCCTTCGTATTTGCAAGGAATAAGATAAGTTGGTATTTTCCCATTTGAATTAAGTGAGATGTGATATAGTTGAAGCTTCGGTAAGTATTTTAATTTGTGCAATTGATCTTACCATTGATGTGTATGACATCCGTAATGGAATCTAAGCTTGGATATGCTTGTGAAGAAGTGTCCATATGTGAAAATGCTAAATGTGAAAGAGGATGAATATGTTTGCATATGTGTATAATTGGGAATATGTGATTGATATATGGTAAATTGAAATGTACGAATGTTCGTTAATAAGTAATTTCGAGGACGAAATTATTTTTAAGGGGGGTAGAATTGTAATATCCCGAAATAGGGGTTGCGAGTTTGGTAAATAACTCGAGTGTTAGTAGGCCTTAAGAGTGATTTTTATGTGTTTTTGGAGTCCCTAAAGCCCGAGGATAAAAAGGGACTATTTTGGAAAATTTTGAAGATTTTGGGCTAAAAGTGAAATTTGGCTGAGGAGGCCTTAATAATAAATTTTGTAAAGTTTTGGACATGAAAGTCCAGGTAGCAAAGTGGCTTCCGTGTGCCACTTAAGGTTTGGCGCCTAGCATGGTCGAGGGTTCGAGTCTTAGGCGCAGCAAAAGACATTTTTATTTTGTAAAAGGGCGCTGCATAAGGAGGCCTTAAAAAGAAATCGAGGTGATTTGAATCACAAAAAGGCGCCTGGCCGAGTGGCTGAGACGCTTGCAGCATGGGGGCCTCTCGAGGTCGGGCGTTCGAGTCCCATTGGGGGCGCAGATGTTTTTTTATTTTTAGCTCCTAGCGTTAAAATGAGGAAGCCACCGGAGTAAGGCTTAAAAGAAAATGCGATGCTTTCGTGTCATGAAATTCTAAGTGGCCGAGTGGCCAAGGACCTTGCTGGAGAACCACGACTTGAAAGACTCATGTTCGAGTCCTGGAAATCGCGCATAAGGCGCTTTATTTTTATTTTAGCGCTAAAGTGAAGGGCACTGGCAAGGTAAGGTTTAAAAGAAATTCTGATGAAATTATCGCAGAAACACGCACAGGGCCGAGTGGCTGGGTTATGGAGAACTTTTCTCCAGGTCCCGGGTTCGAGACCTGGGGACTACACCTGGGGACAGCGCCTGAAGGTTATCCTTTTTGGCTTTTTCAGGCATGAAATAAATAGCTGCATGGGAAATCAATGCATGCTGCATGCGCGCATGCAGCTTAAAAAAATTCTGCTTGTTTGCTTCATTTTAAACATGGAGCATTATTCTTTTATTTTATTTTAAGAACATAGAGCATTATGCTTTTATTTTTATATAGTATATTGTTTTTGGGGGTTAGAAATTAACTAAAGAAAGAAGCATGCCGTTGGGAGCATGAGAGTTTTATTATTATATCTTTTAGTATGAATTATATTTATTTGTTTGCTTATTTTATTTGTTGGAAAAAAAGATTGGAATATTGGGTAATGGATTAAACAATAGTAATGGATGTTTGAAATTAGAAAAAGGGATGGGTCTTGGCTTTGGGAAGAAAAACATGTGCGGCATGGGAGCTTCAAATGTATGGCCGACCTTGTTCTTGATTTTTGGCCAAAAATTTGCTTGAAACTTTGACTATCTTTTCCCCCCATTTTCTTTGGTGTTTTGGTCGATGAAAGCTCTCTCTCTAAGGATTATCTCAGCTGATTTTCTAATAGCAAAAATGTGTCAAAAACTTTTAATATTGTTTCCTTCACTACCCAAGCTAAGCATAGCCGAATGACCTTGTGTTTGGCAAGGATGCATGGTCGAATTTGATGCTTAGAAATTTCTCTTCTACCCCTTGTGTGTTGGCCGAAAGAAAAAGGAAAGAGTAGGACCATCGAGCTTTTGCTTTTGAGTGAAGAAAGGAGACTATAAGAGAGCTCTCGGGTTGTTGAACATCTAGGTAAGCATTATGCATGTAACACCCCAAACCCGGCCCAAACAATATGACCGAATTTGGTTTGCTACAGAGAAAACATTTTGAAAATCATTTTAAAACCGATTTTGAAATTAGTCGAAATACCTTTCAATTTGAATTTTCTTTGTTAAAAACCACACTTAAAAAATATTTGTTGAGTCGAGTTGTTTAAAAATTTCAAATGTACTCGATAGTACTTTAAAAACATTTTGCGTTTAATTTGAGAAAACATGTGCAACTGTTTTAACATCATCAAGTAGTTTAAACCAAACATTCAAACATGCAGCAATAATAAAATCATCCTAGGAGGCCTTATTACAATTAAGCAACATAAACCCAAACGAAAGATAGATAAAATCCAAAATTCATTTATTAAAAATCTCCACTGCATGGCCACCTCGAGTCCATCCGGCTCCTCACCCGCGATCTACGAGTCACCTGAAAAATTAAAGGAGAAGGTGAGTCACCAAGACTCAATGTGTAACCCTTCCCCGGTTTAGTGCAATAACATACTCAAATCATAACCAATTAACATGCATAAGTTTAAAATGCACCCAACCTAACCATCCAAACGCCTTTTTCTACCCCGTGTGGTACCAAACCACTGGTGGTGCCAAACTACTGGTGTCCAAAGACACAATTGTGTTACCAAAACACTGGTGACATATAGTCACAATTGTGATGCCAAATCACTGGAGATACCAAATCTCTGGTGTCCGAAGACACAAATTGTAACACCCCAAACCCGGCCCACGAGCCATGACCGGATCTGGTATGTCACGGAATAAAAGAAGTTTGAAAGGTTTGGATTAATGGTAGAAATTTAAAATTTTGCTAAGGATATAAAACGGTGTTCGTTAAAACTCAGGTGGGTTGATTTGGTAAATCCGATAGAGTTGAAAATCCTTTATTCCTTTAAAACCATTTGATCATTTAGGTTTTTAAAACATTAGAGTGATCAATAGTTTAGAAAATTTCGCTACCCGATGGTAGCATTTTTCTTTTGAAAACGCGTACAAGTACTTATTCTCGCAAACGTTACTTTTGACCGATTTGCATAACCGTCCATAAGTTTATCAGTTATAAAGTAAAGTAAAAACAGCTACCTAACCATCCAAAATAATAAGCGGCCATATTACAACCCAATCGAATTGCAGTGAATAATTAAACTTAAAACGGGGCAAAATAAAATTTCAAGTCCACAAAACCAACATGGCCGCCTCGAGCTCTCCTCGGCTCCGCATCCGTGCTCTACTCACCTGCAAGATGATATGGGAAGGAGTGAGTCACCAAGACTTAGTGTATAAATCCCCAACCCGGGAAATAACACTCATACACAAGATATTAGTATGACATGCGATTATGCAACCCAACCTAGCCATCCATGCTCCTTTTCTACCCCGTGTGGTACTAAACCACTGGTGGTGCCAAACCACTGGTGACATATAGTCACAATAAAGTGATGGGGCCAACCCATCGTGTGATACCAAATCACTGGCGTCAATCCCGTATCTCAAATGTGGGGCCAACCCACGGTGGTACTAAGCCACAGGGACGAGACGCTATGAGGTGCCAAACCTCTGGAGGTACCAAACCTCTGGTGACCGTAGTCACAATCAAGTGATGGGGCCAACCCATCGTGTGATACCAAATAACTGGCGTCAATCCCGTATCTCAAATGTGGGGCCAACCCACGGTGGTACTAAGCCACAGGGACGAGACGCTATGAGGTGCCAAACCTCTGGAGGTACCAAACCTCTGGTGACCGTAGTCACAATGTGTTACCAAAACACTGGTGTCCGTCGACACGAATATTACTCCCTCTCATCAATCCCACCATCATCATGCTCATATTACAAGTATCATGATTCCATATATCATGCAATCGAGTATAGCATCGAAATTTTTCAGCATACGATAGCATATACAACATGTATCGTAAATCGAGTAATAAGGAAACTTACCCGAGAACCAAGCTTATGCCCACTAAGCCAAGTTACCATATGAGAGGTTATTAATATCATTAAACAACAGTTTACACTAATAAAGTGTGTAAGAGTTTACACACCTATTTAATCGAAGATCTACAAGGAATCCCGGATCTACGTGCTATTTAAAAAGCCCCGAACTTGTCCTCGTATAGCTCCTATTATTCGGCCATTAATAGCTATTATTAAGGAGTCTCATTTGATTAACTAACAGAGCCAAAAGATTGGTCATATTGTAATAAAACAGGGCCTTAGGCCGAACCTTTAATAATACGAACTAAGGCGACTTGAAATCTCGAGAACTTCTGGTTTCTTGGCCGATTTATCCCCCTAAAATCGCAGTGCATAAATCGGTCAAACCTAGCTACTAAAATGGCCCTTGGCCGAATGTCACTAACCCCATACCTTGTCTACCGAAGTTCTAGAATTCCTTATGATTTGAGTAGTCAAGATCCTTGAAGAAACGAGGCCCGAAAGACTCCTTCAAAATCCCTTAGCTTCGGCTACCTTCAAAAGGGACAGTAAGAATATTTATAGGCATTCGGCCAACCTTAGAAGTGCATGTGCTCATGCTTTCGGCCCATCAAAAAGAAAGATAAGGAACCGAAGTAAAAGAGGAAATACTTACCAACTTTCGAAACTACACCTCTTTTCGTGGATTCGGCCTATGCTCTAGGTGGTAAGTATCATTCGGCTAGAACTAAAATGGAAAAGAAAACAATGCGACAAGGTTAAAGAGCTTAGACCATTTGGTCAACCACGATGGAGGGAAATAAAAGAACAAGAAGCTAGCCGAAATCACTCCCTAGGGTCTCTTCCAACCCGAGACCTTAAGCCCCTTAGAGCCTTTCCATTTTCGGCCAAAGATTAAGAACTCAAAGCCACAAGAGTTGGTTGCCCTTACCTCGATGATTCTCCTCCTTGAAGGACACCAAAAATTCGGCCAAGCTATGAGGAAAAGATGGAGTAGCCGATCACTTCAAGAGAAACCAAAGAGAGGAGGAACAAGGCAATACATTTTGGCCATGCTTCAAGAAAATGGTGATTCCTTTAGCCAAACATTCGGCCAAGCAATGGTTTTGAAAAGAAAAAAGGAATTAATAATTCCTTGCAAAAGCTTCATGGCCGGCCAACAACCCCTCCCCCCCTCTTTTCTAAATTTCAATCCTCCCCCAAGCCTATGCATTTATGCCCATAATATTCTTTATATTTCCAATAAATAAAGTAAAGGGAGACAAACAAACCTATGCTTCCATTATCATTTAAAATAATAAGTAAAGATAGTTGAGATAATAATAAAAATAATAGAAATAACACTAGCCTTTTCCCCCCCCCAAAACCGTGCAGCACAAAGGGAACATGGGCAGCATGCTTTGCATGCATGCGTGCCCCCATGCAAGCTGCCACCTGCCGACCAAAACCAAAAAGAAAATTAAAATACCCATATGCAGTTGCCAGGTCTCGAACCCGAGACCTGGGAGAAACTGCCCAAGCTCCTGGCCATCCGGCTACTGCTGCGTATCTGCTATAATAGCGTCGCAAATTTCTCTTTAAGCTTCCAAGATTGGCTACTTCACGCATTTAATGCCAGAGAAGAAAAAAAAACAAAACATCTCACTGCAGCCCAGGAGTTTCGAACCCGAGACCTGGAGCAGCATAGCGCCCCAGCCACTCGGCCAATTGACTTTCATGTCAAAAACCCGCTGCATATTTCTTTTAATCCTTCCCCAAAGCTCCTTCCCGCATTAATTGCCAAAGGCAAAAGAATAATCACCCTCATGCGCCACCCTCGGGTCTCGAACGCGAGACCTGAGGCAGAATCCCCCACACCTCAGCCGTTCGACTACGTGACTTTCATGACATAAGCCGGTAAAACTTTCTTTTAAACCTAAGCTTCACGGATCTCCAAAGCTTAAATGCCAAAAGAAATTAAAAGCATCCATGCGCCTAACAGGACTCGAACGTGAGTCCTCGAGCTGCCACGAACCGCCACGCCCCTGGCCACTATGCCAAGGTGTTAATTGTGAGATGAAAACATCAAAACTTTCCTTTAAAACCTTCCCCAAAGGCTCGTTTCGCTTAGGCACAAAAAAAGAAAATTTAAATGCCCCAAGTATAACTCCCGTGGCTCGAACGCGAGGCCAGGAGGAATAATTCCAAGCCTCTAGCCACTCTTCTAGAGTGTGGTTCATGCCCCAACTCGGCAGCATTTTCTCTTAAACACTCCCTTACTTCAATGCTAAAATAAAAACAAGCTCCCTTGTGTCCAAGGCGATTCGAACTCAGGCCTAGCGCCCCCAGACCCCTAGTCGGCGCCCCAGCCACCAGGCCAGGCTGATTTTTATGCCACAACTTCGCCGAATTTATCTTTAAACATTCTTCCACCTAGCTCTTTCCACCTAGGCACTAAAAAGAAATTTTAGCCTCAGGCCGGAAATTAATCCAGGTTTATGACTAAGCCCCAAAACGCATCAAACGAGCATTTAACAGGCAAACACGTGGAAATCAGTAAATTTGCCAAAGACTCCTAAATAGGGATGTTACAGTTCTACCCCCCTTAAAAAATAATTTCGTCCCCGAAATTACCTGGTTCAGAAGAGTTGGGGGTATTGTTGTCGCATCACATCCTCGGGCTCCCACGTAGCTTCCTCCATGCCATGATTCCGCCATAGGACCTTCACTAGCGGAACTGACTTCCTACGCAAAACTTTCACATCCCGATCTAGGATCTGCACAGGTTCTTCTTCCATCGTCAAATCTGGACTCACCTCCACTTCCTCAACTGCCAAGACGTGTGATGGATCAGAACGATAGCGTCTAAGCATGGAGACATGGAACACGTCGTGAATCTGACTCAGTTCTGCAGGTAACCCGAGCTGATAAGCGACTGGTCCCACTCGTCTCAGCACCTTAAACGGTCCAATGAACCTTGGGCTTAATTTGCCCTTCTTCCCAAATCTTAGCACCTTCTTCCATGGCGAGACCTTCAGAAAAACTTCGTCTCCTACGGCAAATTCTATGTCCCTCCGTTTGAGATCAGCATAAGACTTTTGCCTATCCGAGGCTTCTTTCAGTCGAGCTTGGATCTTCTTCACCCTATCCTCAGTTTCTGCAACCAATTCCGGTCCTAACATCTGTCGCTCACCCAACTCCGTCCAACAAGTAGGTGTGCGACACCTCCTACCATATAACGCTTCATATGGTGCCATCTTAATGCTTGCCTGATAACTGTTGTTGTATGCGAACTCAGCTAATGGCAAAAATTCCTCCCAGCTACCTCCGAAGTCCAAAACGCAGCCTCTTAACATGTCCTCTAAAATCTGAATAACTCTTTCCGACTGCCCGTCAGATTGTGGATGGAAGGCTGTACTGAAATCCAGCCGTGTACCCAATGCCTGATGTAGTGCTCTCCAAAACCTCGATGTAAATCTGGGGTCTCTGTCTGAGATGATTGACATTGGCACACCATGCAGCCTCACTATCTCCGCCACATACAACTTAGCTAACCTCTGAAGCGAGTAATCCACCCTAACTGGAATGAAATGAGCTGACTTGGTCAGACGGTCCACAATCACCCAAACTGCGTCCTTCTGGCTGGGCGTAAGGGGTAGTCCACTGACGAAGTCCATAGTGATCCTCTCCCATTTCCACTGAGGAATCTTCACCGGTTGAAGTAACCCAGATGGCAACTGATGTTCAGCCTTTACCCGCTGACATGTGAGACACCTTCCCACGAATTCAGTTACCTCGCGCTTCAACCCTGGCCACCAGAACTGCTTTCGTAAATCTCCATACATCTTGCTACTTCCAGGATGCATAGCGTATGGGCTGCTATGCGCATCCTGAAGAATTCTTTGCCTCAAGCCCACATCATTCGGCATACAAGGCCGTCCTTGAAAACACAGCACCCCATCACCAGTCAAACTATACCCTTCCAAACCGCCATCTTGAACTTGTAGCCTCCGTGCGTTTAAACTGTCCTCCCCTAATTGCTTTTCCTTAATCTCCTCGATCCAAGTTGGCTTAACTTGCAATTCTGCCAAAAGACTTCCGTCGTCGTATAGACTAAGACGAGCAAACATCGCCCTTAAGTCTGTCATGACCTTTCGGCTCAACGCATCAGCCACCACGTTAGCCTTGCCTGGATGGTATTCAATTGAACAGTCGTAGTCCTTCAACAGCTCAATCCATCGGCGTTGTCTCAAATTTAAATCCTTTTGAGTCAAGAGGTACTTCAAACTTTTATGATCCGTATAGACTATCGACTTTTCCCCATATAAGTAGTGCCTCCATATTTTCAAAGCAAAAACCACTGCTGCTAACTCCAAGTCATGGGTAGGATAGTTAACCTCATGTGGTCTTAGCTGACGGGATGCATAGGCCACTACCTTCCCTTCCTGCATCAACACACATCCCAAACCATTATGGGATGCATCACAATAAACCGTGAACAATTTCCCCGCCTCAGGCTGCACCAAAACCGGAGCTTCCGTCAAAATTTTTCTTAGCTTATCAAAGCTTTCTTGCTGCTTCTCTGACCAAACAAAAGGGACTCCTTTCCTTAATAGCTTAGTCAACGGTGCTGCGATTAAGGAGAATCCTTCCACAAATCTTCGATAGTACCCGGCCAGACCTAGAAAACTTCGAATTTCCGCCACTGACCGAGGTGGTTTCCAGTCCAACACCGCTTCAACCTTGCGAGGGTCCACTCTAATCCCTTCAGCTGACACCACGTGACCTAAGAAAGTCACCTCTCTAAGCCAAAATTCGCATTTACTGAATTTGGCATACAACTGCTCTTCCCTCAGCACTTGTAGAACTATGCGCAAATGCCTGTCATGCTCCTCCTCCGTTCTTGAGTAAACCAATATGTCGTCTATAAACACCACGACAAATTGATCTAAGTATTGCTGGAACACCCTATTCATCAAGTCCATGAATGCTGCCGGCGCGTTGGTCAACCCAAACGGCATCACTAAGAATTCGTAATGCCCATACCGGGTACGAAATGCCGTCTTGTGCACATCAGCCTCCTTTACCTTAAGTTGGTGATAGCCCGACCTAAGGTCTATCTTCGAGAATACCGATGCACCCTTCAGTTGATCAAACAGGTCATCAATCCGAGGCAACGGATACTTATTTTTGATCGTTAACTTGTTTAGCTGACGGTAGTCGATACACATCCGCATTGACCCGTCTTTCTTCTTAACAAACAACACAGGTGCTCCCCACGGAGATATACTAGGTCGAATGAACCCTCTATCCAAGAGTTCCTGAATTTGAGCCTTCAGTTCCACCAACTCCTTTGGTGCCATTCGGTAGGGTGCTATAGACACAGGTGCCGTCCCGGGCAACAAGTCTATACCGAACTCTACCTCCCGATCTGGAGGTAGACCCGGAAGTTCTTCAGGAAACACATCAGCGAATTCCGCTACAGTTCGGACCTTCTCAACTGCTGACCCCTTAGCCTCCAAGGCATAAATTTGAACCAACAATGCTTCACACCCTTTTCTGATCATTTTCTCGGCCTTCAAGGCAGACACTACATTGGATAGATAGTCTTTTCTGTTACCTATCATGACCACTTCATCACCCTCGGCCGACCTTAGAATCATGCGCTTAGCAGCGCAATCCAACCTTGCCTGATACTTAACCAACCAGTCCATTCCAAGAATTAAATCAAACTCCCCAAACGGCAGTTCCATCAGATCGGCCACAAATACTACCCCTTGGAGTTCTAGGGGTATATCTCTATATAACTTGTTCACCATCACGGAGTGTCCAAGAGGGCTAATTACAGTCATCTCGCTAGGAGCAGTCTCAAAATCCAAGTTCATAGCCTCTACTACACTACTGGCAATGTATGAATGCGTCGAACCCACATCAATTAATGCAACATAAGGGAGACCAAAAATTAGGAACGTACCGGTGATGACGTCCGGTGCGTCACCCTCCTCGCGACGCCTTGCTGCGTAGACTAAACCGGGCTGCCTAGCTTCGGTGTTGCCTGCTCCTCTGCCCTGAACTCCGCGACCTCGATTAGGACCATTGCCTCCTCTACCATTACCACGACCCCTCTGCGGCGGTCCCACATTCCGTGCTGGAGTACGGTTCTGCCCCTCTGGCTGATTCCTGGCCATCTTCCGAGGACAATCCCTCACACGGTGATCCGGAGATCCACATTCAAAGCAACCCTTTTCACCGGTGTAACAACCTCCCCAATGTGACTTTCCACAACGATTACACTGAGCCGGCCTCTGGTTAAAAGCCATGGGCCTCCCAGCCTGATTCGGCCCACTCTGTCTGGCCCTCTTTTGAGCAGTATTTCTCGATCCAGACGACCCAATACCTCTCTTCTGTTTGCTTCTATCATAGCTCTGTCTCACAGACTCCCGGACCCTTTCGGCTACCTTAGCCTTTTCTACCAGAACAGCAAACTCACGTACCTGTTGTGGAGCAATCAACAGCCTTAAGTCATCCCTAAGTCCGTCTTCAAAGCGGACACAACGATCGTGCTCAGTTGACACAACTCCCTGGGCATAGCGGCTCAGCCTCAGAAATTCTGCCTCATACTCAGATACCGACTTATTTCCTTGTACCAGTCCCAGAAAGATTTTCCTCTGAGTATCAGTGTAACTGGTGCCCACATACTTCTTCTGGTAGGTAGTTTTGAAGTATTCCCAAGTAAGGTCGTCTGCTGTAGCGCCGTTTCGAACCGTGAGCCACCACTGGTATGACTCGTCTTTTAGAAGCGACACCGCTCCCTTCAGCTTCTCCTCATCTGTTAAGTCGAGATCATCCATGATCCTTTCGGTTGATTCTAACCAATATTCAGCTGTACTGGGTGCGACACCTGACACACCCCGAAATACTTCAGCTCCATTGGATCGGAGCCGCTCAGATACCGACTTTCGAGCTCCTGTACCTCTGCTGGTCTCAGCCATCATTTCTAGAACACGCAGCATAGCCTGCGATACCGACTCACCCCCTGTCTGATCCTGGGGTCCATCACCAAAAATTGGGGGTGGTGGTGGAGGTGGTATCTCATTATCCGATCCTTGGCCCGACCTAACTGGTTCTGTCACGGCCATCCGGCCTCTACCGCGTCCCCGACGGCCGCGACCTCTAGAACTCATTTCTTATGGCGCAATCTATTTAAAAAGTTTTATGAGTTAGTCAATGTTCCACTAATTATTAGCAAAGAATCTTATGGGCAAAATTAAAAAGTTGTTCTTTCGATCAAACAAGTTTCAAGTCTTCTATCGTAATTCGAAGATACACGTTCACTTATTCCATCACTCTCTATGTCCAACTCTTAACCCGGGGGTATTTTCGTCTTTTACCCTACAGGGGTATTTTGGTAACAAAACAAGGTAAGTTGTAAATCTTGACAAATCAAGGGAATGCAAAACTTGGGGTTCTCTTTTTTTTTTTTTTTTTTTTTTTTTTTTAGAAATTTTTTTTTTCTTCCCAAATTGGTAGTGTTGCAAAACTTTGAAAATCAGGGTCATTTTGGAAATTTGCAATCTAGGGGCAATTTTGTAATTTTCCAAAAGCACAACATTTTTGACATTTTGCAAATTAGGGATTTTAGGTATGCTTGTAAAATAGGAAAATTTTGTTCAAAAAGAGATTTTGAGGTAGTTTGGTAGAATTTTTTTTTTTTTTTTTTTAAAACTAGGGGCATTTTCGTAATTCACCCCTAAGGGTATTTTGAAATGTTCATAATTCAAAGGAATTTTGTAGTAAAATTCTCCTAAGTTTGAGGGAAGTCTTTAAAATTTAGAGTTTTTTTTTTTTTTTTTTTTTTATAAAATGCGGCTAATTCCCTTTCGGGTTTTAATAAAAGAGTTTAGCCTATGAACAAGTCCTCACGGCTAGGGTGAACCGAAGCTACGCACCAGGTAGGATTCCCGCGAAGAGGAGGTGAGTCACTAAGACCACTTAAATACCAAGCTCTTCCGGATCCAATCCTAGACATGCGTACAAGGGTTACCACACCTTAACTCGGCGACTTAGTCATGGGTTTGTTTAATTAGGCAATTAGAATCTTATGCGATTGTTTGGGGTAACTAGTCCTAGAGTTCATATACCTTTCATACTATCTACGTCCCGTTTTCTACCCATTTACAGATAACTATTTATACATAGATTAAAATATACTTACAAGAGCGGATCGGTGCCGGAGACTCGACGCCATGTTGTTCAACCAAAATCATTTTCAACGGGTTTTCAATAGCATATCTTAGCAAAACATTTTTGGGTCTTAGGCCCTCACAGCCGAGTTTTTGAACCTGGCTCTGATACCAAAACTGTAACACCCCAAACCCGGCCCACGAGCCATGACCGGATCTGGTATGTCACGGAATAAAAGAAGTTTGAAAGGTTTGGATTAATGGTAGAAATTTAAAATTTTGCTAAGGATATAAAACGGTGTTCGTTAAAACTCAGGTGGGTTGATTTGGTAAATCCGATAGAGTTGAAAATCCTTTATTCCTTTAAAACCATTTGATCATTTAGGTTTTTAAAACATTAGAGTGATCAATAGTTTAGAAAATTTCGCTACCCGATGGTAGCATTTTTCTTTTGAAAACGCGTACAAGTACTTATTCTCGCAAACGTTACTTTTGACCGATTTGCATAACCGTCCATAAGTTTATCAGTTATAAAGTAAAGTAAAAACAGCTACCTAACCATCCAAAATAATAAGCGGCCATATTACAACCCAATCGAATTGCAGTGAATAATTAAACTTAAAACGGGGCAAAATAAAATTTCAAGTCCACAAAACCAACATGGCCGCCTCGAGCTCTCCTCGGCTCCGCATCCGTGCTCTACTCACCTGCAAGATGATATGGGAAGGAGTGAGTCACCAAGACTTAGTGTATAAATCCCCAACCCGGGAAATAACACTCATACACAAGATATTAGTATGACATGCGATTATGCAACCCAACCTAGCCATCCATGCTCCTTTTCTACCCCGTGTGGTACCAAACCACTGGTGGTGCCAAACCACTGGTGACATATAGTCACAATAAAGTGATGGGGCCAACCCATCGTGTGATACCAAATCACTGGCGTCAATCCCGTATCTCAAATGTGGGGCCAACCCACGGTGGTACTAAGCCACAGGGACGAGACGCTATGAGGTGCCAAACCTCTGGAGGTACCAAACCTCTGGTGACCGTAGTCACAATCAAGTGATGGGGCCAACCCATCGTGTGATACCAAATCACTGGCGTCAATCCCGTATCTCAAATGTGGGGCCAACCCACGGTGGTACTAAGCCACAGGGACGAGACGCTATGAGGTGCCAAACCTCTGGAGGTACCAAACCTCTGGTGACCGTAGTCACAATGTGTTACCAAAACACTGGTGTCCGTCGACACGAATATTACTCCCTCTCATCAATCCCACCATCATCATGCTCATATTACAAGTATCATGATTCCATATATCATGCAATCGAGTATAGCATCGAAATTTTTCAGCATACGATAGCATATACAACATGTATCGTAAATCGAGTAATAAGGAAACTTACCCGAGAACCAAGCTTATGCCCACTAAGCCAAGTTACCATATGAGAGGTTATTAATATCATTAAACAACAGTTTACACTAATAAAGTGTGTAAGAGTTTACACACCTATTTAATCGAAGATCTACAAGGAATCCCGGATCTACGTGCTATTTAAAAAGCCCCGAACTTGTCCTCGTATAGCTCCTATTATTCGGCCATTAATAGCTATTATTAAGGAGTCTCATTTGATTAACTAACAGAGCCAAAAGATTGGTCATATTGTAATAAAACAGGGCCTTAGGCAGAACCTTTAATAACACTAACTAAGGCGACTTGAAATCTCGAGAACTTCTGGTTTCTTGGCCGATTTATCCCCCTAAAATCGCAGTGCATAAATCGGTCAAACCTAGCTACTAAAATGGCCCTTGGCCGAATGTCACTAACCCCATACCTTGTCTACCGAAGTTCTAGAATTCCTTATGATTTGAGTAGTCAAGATCCTTGAAGAAACGAGGCCCGAAAGACTCCTTCAAAATCCCTTAGCTTCGGCTACCTTCAAAAGGGACAGTAAGAATATTTATAGGCATTCGGCCAACCTTAGAAGTGCATGTGCTCATGCTTTCGGCCCATCAAAAAGAAAGATAAGGAACCGAAGTAAAAGAGGAAATACTTACCAACTTTCGAAACTACACCTCTTTTCGTGGATTCGGCCTATGCTCTAGGTGGTAAGTATCATTCGGCTAGAACTAAAATGGAAAAGAAAACAATGCGACAAGGTTAAAGAGCTTAGACCATTTGGTCAACCACGATGGAGGGAAATAAAAGAACAAGAAGCTAGCCGAAATCACTCCCTAGGGTCTCTTCCAACCCGAGACCTTAAGCCCCTTAGAGCCTTTCCATTTTCGGCCAAAGATTAAGAACTCAAAGCCACAAGAGTTGGTTGCCCTTACCTCGATGATTCTCCTCCTTGAAGGACACCAAAAATTCGGCCAAGCTATGAGGAAAAGATGGAGTAGCCGATCACTTCAAGAGAAACCAAAGAGAGGAGGAACAAGGCAATACATTTTGGCCATGCTTCAAGAAAATGGTGATTCCTTTAGCCAAACATTCGGCCAAGCAATGGTTTTGAAAAGAAAAAAGGAATTAATAATTCCTTGCAAAAGCTTCATGGCCGGCCAACAACCCCTCCCCCCCTCTTTTCTAAATTTCAATCCTCCCCCAAGCCTATGCATTTATGCCCATAATATTCTTTATATTTCCAATAAATAAAGTAAAGGGAGACAAACAAACCTATGCTTCCATTATCATTTAAAATAATAAGTAAAGATAGTTGAGATAATAATAAAAATAATAGAAATAACACTAGCCTTTTCCCCCCCCCAAAACCGTGCAGCACAAAGGGAACATGGGCAGCATGCTTTGCATGCATGCGTGCCCCCATGCAAGCTGCCACCTGCCGACCAAAACCAAAAAGAAAATTAAAATACCCATATGCAGTTGCCAGGTCTCGAACCCGAGACCTGGGAGAAACTGCCCAAGCTCCTGGCCATCCGGCTACTGCTGCGTATCTGCTATAATAGCGTCGCAAATTTCTCTTTAAGCTTCCAAGATTGGCTACTTCACGCATTTAATGCCAGAGAAGAAAAAAAAACAAAACATCTCACTGCAGCCCAGGAGTTTCGAACCCGAGACCTGGAGCAGCATAGCGCCCCAGCCACTCGGCCAATTGACTTTCATGTCAAAAACCCGCTGCATATTTCTTTTAATCCTTCCCCAAAGCTCCTTCCCGCATTAATTGCCAAAGGCAAAAGAATAATCACCCTCATGCGCCACCCTCGGGTCTCGAACGCGAGACCTGAGGCAGAATCCCCCACACCTCAGCCGTTCGACTACGTGACTTTCATGACATAAGCCGGTAAAACTTTCTTTTAAACCTAAGCTTCACGGATCTCCAAAGCTTAAATGCCAAAAGAAATTAAAAGCATCCATGCGCCTAACAGGACTCGAACGTGAGTCCTCGAGCTGCCACGAACCGCCACGCCCCTGGCCACTATGCCAAGGTGTTAATTGTGAGATGAAAACATCAAAACTTTCCTTTAAAACCTTCCCCAAAGGCTCGTTTCGCTTAGGCACAAAAAAAGAAAATTTAAATGCCCCAAGTATAACTCCCGTGGCTCGAACGCGAGGCCAGGAGGAATAATTCCAAGCCTCTAGCCACTCTTCTAGAGTGTGGTTCATGCCCCAACTCGGCAGCATTTTCTCTTAAACACTCCCTTACTTCAATGCTAAAATAAAAACAAGCTCCCTTGTGTCCAAGGCGATTCGAACTCAGGCCTAGCGCCCCCAGACCCCTAGTCGGCGCCCCAGCCACCAGGCCAGGCTGATTTTTATGCCACAACTTCGCCGAATTTATCTTTAAACATTCTTCCACCTAGCTCTTTCCACCTAGGCACTAAAAAGAAATTTTAGCCTCAGGCCGGAAATTAATCCAGGTTTATGACTAAGCCCCAAAACGCATCAAACGAGCATTTAACAGGCAAACACGTGGAAATCAGTAAATTTGCCAAAGACTCCTAAATAGGGATGTTACACAAATAGAATGATGGGGCCAACCCATCGTGTGATACCAAATCACTGGCAGACGATCCCATATCTCAAAGTGGGGCCAACCCACGGTGGTATCAACCACAGGGACAAGTCGCTATGAGGTGCCAAACCTCTGGAGGTACCAAACCTCTGGTGACCGTAGTCACAATGTGTTACCAAAACACTGGTGTCCGTCGACACGAATATCACTTCCCCCTCCACTCATCAACCCATATCAAACAATTATGTATATTTACTGAAATCATGCAAAAAGGTTTATTTTAACAACATTAATAAATTTATCATTGCCATATATCCAATAATACACATACCAAATGTGCCATGCTTCCCAAAAGCATCAAATAGTAATCTCAAAGCAATAAAGACTTACCCGAGTCTTTGTTAATACCATGATGGTATTACATCCATTTCTACATAAATCGATTAGGCATAATATAACACTTAGCATATTTAAAAGTTATAAGATGTGTATGTACACACCTGGCACCAACAAGAGTTCTAAATCCCGAATAGACAAATCATCCACACAAGTATTCTTGCCCCTATATTCGGCCAAAAATGAACATTAGTGCCATGGCCTATTCGGCCAAACCAAAATAATTGAGAAGGGTTCCTTGTGAACCCAAAATCTTACCCAAAAGCCTTCGAACACTAGCCAACACACTCCTAAATGAATCGGCCTCACTTTCCTACAACCAACCATCATCATTAAGGTTATTAGCCTTCAGCTTAAACGAAAACTTAAAGGAATTATCCTTTGAAATAAACCCTTACCACCTTACCAAAACCGATTGCTAGAGAAGTCCCGAGGAAATCTATGCTACCTTCAATATTCGGCCAAAGTTGATCAAGATAGGAGAAGAAGATTTTCGGCACAACAAAGAGGTATATTCGGCTATGGGACAAAAAGAAAATAATGGAAAAGAAATAGAGTTTTGGCAAGAAGAGAGTATAGGAGATTTTTGGTGTTTAAGCAAAACAAATAGGAGAACAAGATGTTGATGAAGGTTTTGGTTTTGAGAGAATGAAAAGGAGAAAATAGATATTGAACAAAAATGACCAAATGGTCAAAAAGTATTAGGCTTATCAAAAGGTAAAATTTGGCCAAAAAGAAAAGAGTTTGAGAGAGAGTGTTTTGCAAACTTTTGCACCAATTGCTAGAAATGACCAAAACAACTCCTAAGCCTTACCAACAACTAGCATATTCGGTCAAATCCCCCCCTTAGCCACATTGCCGTCCACATTCAAGCATTAAGGCATAGGATTTCTTTCCAAAACACATTCCACCCTTCATGCCTTTGTCCCCTCTTAATACCATAACTTCAAGATATCCTTCCATAACCTTAGGAATCTTATCCCTTTTCCCATGCTTTCCTTAAAAATAAATTCAACTTACCAAAAGTTATTAGTCCACCTATCATAAACATAGGTTGACCGGCCATTAATGCTATCATGAAATAAAAACCTCAAAATGCTAAACATGCTACTCGAACCACTAACCTCAAGCAACCTTTCAAGAGCCTTAACCAACTTGCCACTTACTCCTCTTATGCTTTAATTAACACTTAAATTAACTTAAGTGCTAAGCTCACTTAATCCACTTCATTAAATAAACCATACTAAAATTTATTCTAGCTTCTTAATATTTCCAAGCCTTCACACAAATATACTAAGCACACAAAAATTCATACCCGAGCTAACACAAATAACTAGATGACATACAAATTTTTCCTAAAGCCCATGGCCCAATCGGCCCAATTCTACTAGGCCCAATTTCAGGATGTTACAGTTCTACCCTCCTTAAAAATAATTTCGTCCCCGAAATTACTTACTAACGATCAATCGTACAGTCTAACTCACCACACTACGCTCTTGCTGCGCACTCTGATCTTAATGACACTACTAGCAATCAAAGCGGTATATAGAAATCCAATGATCAAGAACATACTAGTGAAGACGTCCGGTGCGTCACCCTCCTCATGACGCCTCACAGCATACACCAAACCAGGCTGCCTAGCCTCAGTGTTGCCAACACCTCTGCCAGCTGCTCCGCGACCTCGACCAGAGCCATTACCGCCTCTACCATTATCACGACCCTTCTGCGGTGGCGGTCCCTCCTTTCTGAACTGAGCACGACCTTGACCTTCAGACTGATTCCTAGCTTGCTTACGTGGACAGTCTCTCACACGATGATCCAGCGAACCACACTCGAAACATCCTTTTTCTCTGGTCCAACATTCGCCCCAATGAAACTTTCCGCATCCGTTACACCGTGCTGGACCCTGATTAGCAGTAACAGGCCTTCCAGACTGATTCGGCCCATTCTGCCTAACCCTTTTTTGAGAATCTTTGTCCGACCCAGATGATTCAAAACCTCTCTTATGCTTATTCCTATCATAACTTTGCCTCGCGGACTCCTTGACTCCTTCGGCTACCTTGGCCTTCTCCACCAAGACAGCAAACTCACGCTCTTGCTGTGGAGCAATCAGCAACCTTAACTCATCCCTAAGTCCGTCTTCAAAGCGGACACAACGATCATGCTCCGATGCCACTATTCCCTGAGCATAGCGGCTCAGCCTCAAGAATTTCGCTTCATACTCCGACACAGACTTATTTCCTTGTACTAACCCCAGAAAAGCTTTCCTCTGAGCATCAATGTAGCTTGAGCCAACATACTTCTTCTGATAAGAAATTTTGAAATACTCCCAAGTAAGATCATCTGCCGTAGCACCATCTCGAACCGTGAGCCACCATCGGTAGGACTCATCCTTGAGAAGCGACACCGCTCCTTTCAGTTTCTCCTCATTTGTCAAATCTATCTCATCCATGATTCTTTCGGTCGATTCCAGCCAATACTCAGCCGTATTGGGCGCTACACCAGACACATCACGGAAAAATTCAGCTCCGTTAGCTCTAAGTCTCTCAGGTACCGACTTCCGAGCTCCTCCACCTCCACTAATTCCAGCTACCCTTTCCAGAACCCGTAGCATCGCTTATGACACAGCGTCATCACCCGTCTGATCCTGCTCCTCAGCTCCAAAAGTTGGGGGTGGTGGTGGCGGTGGTATCTCGTTCTCAGATCCCTGACCCGACCCGACAGGTTCTGACACGGTCATCCTACCCCTTCCGCGTCCACGACGGCCACATCTTCTAAAGCTCATTCTAACTATCGCGCTTTAATCTGATTAGGAAATTTTTATGGATTAGTACATGTTTCACTTGATTATCCGCGAAGAAATTTTATGAAAAGAGTTTAATAGGAGTTCTTTCGATCAAACAAGGTTTTAAGTCTTCTATCCTAGTTTACACAGAAAAGTACATCCATTCCCTATACCTTTCATACCTATGCACTCTTCGGCATTTCTGTCCGTTTCTATCCCAGGGGTAATTTCGTCATTTTCCTACAGGGTATTTTTTTTTAATAAACCGAAGAAAATTTTAAAACTCTAATAAATCAAAACATCTTGTGATTTTTAAAACTGAGGGTATTTTTGAGAAATTCTCAATTTGAAGATATGACAAAATTTCGAAAACCAGGGGTATTTTGGTAAATTTTGTCAATCGGGGGTAATTTTGTAACTTTCCCAAAGTCAAGGTATTATTTTGAAATACAACATTTTTGAGTACTTTTGTAAAATAAAAGTTTGATAAAAATTGGGGTAATATGGAAATTTTAGAAACCAAGGGTATTTTCGTAATTTTGCCACTAGGGGCATTTTGGTAATTTTGGTAAACCGGGATTATTTGAAAATTTTCGAAGATAAATTTGTCCTACTATCTAAAAGAGATAATTTAGTGATTTTAAAACCGAAGTTTTCCTTAAAACATGACTAGTCCCTTTCGGGTTTTATTTAGGGTTTTGCCTATGACCGAGTCCTCTTGGTTAGGGTGAACCGAAGCTACGCACCAGGTACGAATCCCGCGAAGAGGAGGTGAGTCACGAGGACTGCTTAAGTACCAAGCTCTTCCAGATCCAATCCTAGACATGCGTACCAAGGTTATCACACCCTAACTCGGCGACTTGGTCGTAGGTTGGTTTAATTAGGCCATTAAAGTCTTATGTCTTTGTTTGAGATAAACTAGTCCTAAAGTTTAAAATACTTATCACTATCTACGTCCCATGCTTCCTACCCTTCTACAGAATATAATTCATACAAAAAGTCAGAGATACTTACTTGGGCGGATCGGTGCCGGAGACTCGGTGCCATGCTTATTCAAAACCAAATATTTTCAAAAAGGCCTACCAAAAACATTTTTGGGCCTTGGGCCCCCACAGCCGAGCTTTGAACTAGGCTCTGATACCAATTTGTAACACCCCAAACCCGGCCCAAACAATATGACCGAATTTGGTTTGCTACAGAGAAAACATTTTGAAAATCATTTTAAAACCGATTTTGAAATTAGTCGAAATACCTTTCAATTTGAATTTTCTTTGTTAAAAACCACACTTAAAAAATATTTGTTGAGTCGAGTTGTTTAAAAATTTCAAATGTACTCGATAGTACTTTAAAAACATTTTGTGTTTAATTTGAGAAAACATGTGCAACCGTTTTAACATCATCAAGTAGTTTAAACCAAACATTCAAACATGCAGCAATAATAAAATCATCCTAGGAGGCCTTATTACAATTAAGCAACATAAACCCAAACGAAAGATAGATAAAATCCAAAATTCATTTATTAAAAATCTCCACTGCATGGCCACCTCGAGTCCATCCGGCTCCTCACCCGCGATCTACGAGTCACCTGAAAAATAAAAGGAGAAGGTGAGTCACCAAGACTCAATGTGTAACCCTTCCCCGGTTTAGTGCAATAACATACACAAATCATAACCAATTAACATGCATAAGTTTAAAATGCACCCAACCTAACCATCCAAACGCCTTTTTCTACCCCGTGTGGTACCAAACCACTGGTGGTGCCAAACCACTGGTGTCCAAAGACACAATTGTGTTACCAAAACACTGGTGACATATAGTCACAATTGTGATGCCAAATCACTGGAGATACCAAATCTCTGGTGTCCGAAGACACAAATAGAATGATGGGGCCAACCCAACGTGTGATACCAAATCACTGGCAGACGATCCCATATCTCAAAGTGGGGCCAACCCACGGTGGTATCAACCACAGGGACAAGTCGCTATGAGGTGCCAAACCTCTGGAGGTACCAAACCTCTGGTGACCGTAGTCACAATGTGTTACCAAAACACTGGTGTCCGTCGACACGAATATCACTTCCCCCTCCACTCATCAACCCATATCAAACAATTATGTATATTTACTGAAATCATGCAAAAAGGTTTATTTTAACAACATTAATAAATTTATCATTGCCATATATCCAATAATACACATACCAAATGTGTCATGCTTCCCAAAAGCATCAAATAGTAATCTCAAAGCAATAAAGACTTACCCGAGTCTTTGTTAATACCATGATGGTATTACATCCATGTCTACATAAATCGATTAGGCATAATATAACACTTAGCATATTTAAAAGTTATAAGATGTGTATGTACACACTTGGCACCAACAAGAGTTCTAAATCCCGAATAGACAAATCGTCCACACAAGTATTCTTGCCCCTATATTCGGCCAAAAATGAACATTAGTGCCATGGCCTATTCGGCCAAACCAAAATAATTGAGAAGGGTTCCTTGTGAACCCAAAATCTTACCCAAAAGCCTTCGAACACTAGCCAACACACTCCTAAATGAATCGGCCTCACTTTCCTACAACCAACCATCATCATTAAGGTTATTAGCCTTCGGCTTAAACGAAAACTTAAAGGAATAATCCTTTGAAATAAACCCTTACCACCTTACCAAAACCGATTGCTAGAGAAGTCCCGAGGAAATCTATGCTACCTTCAATATTCGGCCAAAGTTGATCAAGATAGGAGAAGAAGATTTTCGGCACAACAAAGAGGTATATTCGGCTATGGGACAAAAAGAAAATAATGGAAAAGAAATAGAGTTTCGGCAAGAAGAGAGTATAGGAGATTTTTGGTGTTTAAGCAAAACAAATAGGAGAACAAGATGTTGATGAAGGTTTTGGTTTTGAGAGAATGAAAAGGAGAAAATAGATATTGAACAAAAATGACCAAATGGTCAAAAAGTATTAGGCTTATCAAAAGGTAAAATTCGGCCAAAAAGAAAAGAGTTTGAGAGAGAGTGTTTTGCAAACTTTTGCACCAATTGCTAGAAATGACCAAAACAACTCCTAAGCCTTACCAACAACTAGCATATTCGGTCAAATCCCCCCCTTAGCCACATTGCCGTCCACATTCAAGCATTAAGGCATAGGATTTCTTTCCAAAACACATTCCACCCTTCATGCCTTTGTCCCCTCTTAATACCATAACTTCAAGATATCCTTCCATAACCTTAGGAATCTTATCCCTTTTCCCATGCTTTCCTTAAAAATAAATTCAACTTACCAAAAGTTATTAGTCCACCTATCATAAACATAGGTTGACTGGCCATTAATGCTATCATGAAATAAAAACCTCAAAATGCTAAACATGCTACTCGAACCACTAACCTCAAGCAACCTTTCAAGAGCCTTAACCAACTTGCCACTTACTCCTCTTATGCTTTAATTAACACTTAAATTAACTTAACTGCTAAGCTCACTTAATCCACTTCATTAAATAAACCATACTAAAATTTATTCTAGCTTCCTAATATTTCCAAGCCTTCACACAAATATACTAAGCACACAAAAATTCATACCCGAGCTAACACAAATAACTAGATGACATACAAATTTTTCCTAAAGCCCATGGCCCAATCGGCCCAATTCTACTAGGCCCAATTTCAGGATGTTACAATGCATATTTCGGCTGAGGGCCTTTGTTCTTATATTAGCCGAATCTTTGTTTTGAAGGTGCTATCGACTACGTATTTGTAATCTCTTCAATCATTTTTGGTAAGCAAGTTATACCCTAACAATCGGTTTAGATTTCTTTCTATTAAGGTGCCCAAAATCAAAGGTTAAACCTTGATTTTTTAAAGAAGGCCGAATGTGCATTAAGTTCTTATAAGTGCTCTTTTGTGTGACAAGTGTTAGGGCTCTTAAAAAGGAGTCTTTCAGGAGTTAAAGTGCTCAATGGACTTTGTCGAGCAAGGTAAATGATAAGAGTAATATTCGGCCAAGAGCTTTTGTTTATAAACTTGTGTATGAGCCGATTCTAACAATATTTTAGTAGGACTTTTGATGACTTCGGGAGCTAATCGACTGGAATAAATGGTGTTTCGTGATAGAAATAAGCAAGCTAGTGTTAAGAAGCACAAATGACTCTTTCGGGAATTAAAGTGCTCAAGGTAAATGACTCATGGTATTCGGCCTAAGGCCATATTATTAGTACTAAGTGTGACCGATTTTGGTTATGTGATCTAGGGACAAATCGATAGAAATAACAGAAGCTCTCGGGTTTTAGACTTTGTCAGAATTGATAAATCGAATATCGCTTTAATCAGGTGCGTAGTTATCGCACTGCTCTTTTGCTTGATATATGTATTAAAGTATTATTTTATGTAAATGTATGAGATGTGCATGTTAGTCAAATAAAGGCTAAGGTAAGTGATCGAATAATCAAGTTAATGGTTATGACAATAACTTGTCAGTGATTTGCGAAAATAATGTGATGACGTGTGATGTATATTGTTATGAGTAATATGTGACCATAGTATAAAATATACATATTTGTTTCGTACGAAATGTTGTTATGGTACATATATGTACGCATGAGATTTGCGATGTCACTATTGGAGAAAAGGTGTACACTATGTGAGTGTTCTAATGCTAGCCTCGTGCTACATTCGTGATTGTTGATTAGTGAACCGATTGATATGTGAGATTTCTATGGGATCGGTGGCTTAGCCACGACCTTAAGAAATAATGTGCAAAAGAAGGATATGTGGATCACTTTGTGGATTGGACTTCGTAATTGTATATTCGTAATCATATTTATAATATTGTGTATTCATAATTGCATATTTATAATCATATGTTATATATATATGGATTATGTGGATATGGGCCAAGCCCATATGTGAGGACATGTGTATTAACTATGCACTGAGTCTTGGTGACTCACTCTATTTTTATTAAACCTTTCAGGTGGCGCGTAAAGCTTGGACCGGGTCGGAGAGGATACAAAGGTGGCCATGCAAAAGCGGATTTTCATGCAAAGAAATCTCTTGGTTAATGAATTAAATATTCATATTTTTCGTATTTTGATTAAGTGTGTATTGTAATAAGGCCCACTAAAGTATTTCAGTTCATTTGTTAAGTATCGTTACTATTATGCCCTATTATGGAAGGATAATTAAAGATTGATTTCAAATGGTTTTATTTTCTCTATGAAACTTGAAACCAATATGTTTATAACAAACTCCGATTTTTACTTAGAATATTATAAGTCACGAAAATGTTTTATTAAAGGAAACAAATTTTTAACGGTTTATCTCTTAAGTAAGAATGTTTTTCGAAAGTATTCCGCAGTGGCATTCCAAATTCGGTCGGAGTAAATGGGCCGGGTTTGGGGTGTTACATTTTGGTATCAGAGCCAGGTTCAAAACTCGACTTTGAGGTTTTGGGCCCGAAAATAGTTTTCGAAAGTGGGCTTTTCAAAATGTGAACTTCTATTTTGGGCATGTTATGGCATGGCACCTGTACCTCCAACCCGAAGTCCACCTGGTAAGTACCTCTGACTATTGAGGTATATTGAATATGTGAACTGTATGGGCATAATTGGGCTTGTAGATTAGAAAATTTGGGCTATCGAACCCTAAGACTAGTCTACTCAAAAACAAGTGCATAAGACTTGAGAACTGAAATGACCATAAGAGTGTAGTAAAGGAATGTGTCCCTGCTTATGAAGGTGTATGTGACTCTCTGAATAAGAAGTAGCGAACTTGAATCGAACCTGTGTGTGATCGAAAGAACCACTTCTAAAATACTTTATTCCATAAAATTATTCGCGGATAATCAGTGGAACAAAATTAATAATGCATAAAACTTTTTAAGTCAGATTGTGCGATAAGAGATGAGTTCTAGATGACGTGATCGAGGCAAAATGGCCGTATCGGAACTCGTTAGATCGGGTCAAGGGTTGATAATAAGGTATCACCTCCACCACCAACTCTTGATAATGAGTAGCAAGATCAGACGAGGAATAATGCTTTACCGCGGACAGTGCTGCGAGTATTAGAGATGGTGGCTAGAGAGGGAGAAATATGAGAGCTCGAAAATTGTTCCCGAGCGACTTTGAGCCAATGGAGTGGATTTGTTCTGTAATGTATCGGGAGTGGCACTCAGTACGGTCGAATATCGGTTGGAAACAACCAAGCGAGTTGTGGATGAGCTCGATCTAAACCCTGAGAGAAAAAAGTGAAAGAAATGGTAACGCTACTTCGCGACGAGACGTATCAGTGGCGGCTCACGGTTCGGGATAGTGTCACAGAGGAGGACCCCATTTGGGAGTATGTCAAGATGACATACCAGAATAAGTATGTCAGTACTTATTACATTGATGCTCAGAGGATATATGTTTTTGGGACTAGTTCAATGGAACAAGTCTGTGGTGAAATACGAGACTGAATTCCTAAGGTTAAGCCAATATGCTCGAAGAGTAGTGTCTACAAAACATGAATGATGTGTTCGGTTTAAGGACGGATTAAGAGACGGCCTGAGACTATTGATAGTTCCTCAACAGGAACGGGAAATTGCTGTGTTAGTCGAAAAAGCTAAGATAGCTAAAGAGATTAAGAACTCGATGAGATAAAATCGAGATAAGAATATGAACCGTGATGGGAGAAATTTTGAATTGTCTAAATTATCTAAGGATCTTCGGAAAAGACCGAAGGTTGAAAGTTTTGCTCATGTGATTAAGCCAGCTATGGGAAATTGGGACCGTCCGTGTGCTCAGTGTGGAAAATATCGTGTCAGCGAGTATTGGAACCAGAAATTGAAAATGTTTTAAAGTGTAAGTCTATAAGCAATTGAATATTGTTAAGGTTAGTTATGACCTTGTGTACATGTTGGAATTCTGGTTATAAATATAGTGAAAGCCGACTGTGGATAGACTTTCTATCATGAAATGTTACTCAAGTGATAAGTACAAGCGATATGTAGATAGACTATCTATCATGAAATATTATTGAAGTGATAAATACAAGTGATGTAAATTATATGGTTTATAATTTTGGTTAGCTTGTAATGTGATTCAAATGGTGATAATACTGTATCAGGCTTTCAGCCTAGCAGGCTTTGTGCCGGTGTATATTTCAGGCTCTGATGCCTAGCAGGCTTTGTGCCGGTGTATATTTCAGGCTCTGATGCCTAGCAGGCTTTGTGCCGGTGTATATTTCAGGCTTTGATGCCTAGCAGGCTTTGTGCCGGTGTATATTTCAGGCTTTGATGCCTAGCAGGCTTTGTGCCGGTGTATATTTCAGGCTTTGATGCCTAGCAGGCTTTGTGCCGGTGTGTATTTCAGGCTTTGATGCCTAGCAGGCTTTGTGCCGGTGTATATTTCAGGCTTTGATGCCTAGCAGGCTTTGTGCCGGTGTATATTTCAGGCTTTGATGCCTAGCAGGCTTTGTGCCGGTGTGTATTTCAGGCTTCGATGCCTAGCAGGCTTTGTGCCAGTGTGTATTTCAGGCTTCGGTGCCTAGCAGGCTTAATGCCGGTGATGTGTTATATTAGAGAATTCATGAATCACTTACAAGATGGAATATGTTTATTACCATAAGCTAAGTGCTCGGGTAAGTACAAGTCCTTCGTATTTGCAAGGAATAAGATAAGTTAGTATTTTCCCATTTGAATTAAGTGAGATGTGATATAGTTGAAGCTTCAGTAAGTATTTTAATATGTGCAATTGATCTTACCATTGATGTGTATGACATCCGTAATGGAATCTAAGCTTGGATATGCTTGTGAAGAAGTGGCCATATGTGAAAATGCTAAATGTGAAAGAGGTTGAATATGTTTGCATATGTGTATAATTGGGAATATGTGATTGATATATGGTAAATTGAAATGTACGAATGTTCGTTAATAAGTAATTTCGAGGACGAAATTATTTTTAAGGGGGGTAGAATTGTAATATCCCGAAATAGGGGTTGCGAGTTTGGTAAATAACTCGAGTGTTAGTAGGCCTTAAGAGTGATTTTTATGTGTTTTTGGAGTCCCTAAAGCCCGAGGATAAAAAGGGACTATTTTGGAAAATTTTGAAGATTTTGGGCTAAAAGTGAAATTTGGCTGAGGAGGCCTTAATAATAAATTTTGTAAAGTTTTGGACATGAAAGTCCAGGTAGCAAAGTGGCTTCCGTGTGCCACTTAAGGTTTGGCGCCTAGCATGGTTGAGGGTTCGAGTCTTAGGCGCAGCAAAAGACATTTTTATTTTGTAAAAGGGCGATGCATAAGGAGGCCTTAAAAAGAAATCGAGGTGATTTGAATCACAAAAAGGCACCTGGCCGAGTGGCTGAGACGCTTGCAGCATGGGGGCCTCTCTAGGTCGGGCGTTCGAGTCCCATTGGGGGCGCAGATGTTTTTTATTTTTAGCTCCTAGCGTTAAAATGAGGAAGCCACCGGAGTAAGGCTTAAAAGAAAATGCGATGCTTTCGTGTCATGAAATTCTAAGTGGCCGAGTGGCCAAGGACCTTGCTGGAGAACCACGACTTGAAAGACTCATGTTCGACCTGGAAATCGCGCATAAGGCGCTTTATTTTTATTTTAGCGCTAAAGTGAAGGGAACTGGCAAGGTAAGGTTTAAAAGAAATTCTGATGAGATTATCGCAGAAACACGCACAGGGCCGAGTGGCTGGGTTATGGAGAACTTTTCTCCAGGTCCCGGGTTCGAGACCTGGGGACTACACCTGGGGACAGCGCCTGAAGGTTATCCTTTTTGGCTTTTTCAGGCATGAAATAAATAGCTGCATGGGAAATCAATGCATGCTGCATGCGCGCATGCAGCTTAAAAAGATTCTGCTTGTTTGCTTCATTTTAAACATGGAGCATTATTCTTTTATTTTATTTTAAGAACATAGAGCATTATGCTTTTATTTTTATATAGTATAATGTTTTTGGGGGTTAGAAATTAACTAAAGAAAGAAGCATGCCGTTGGGAGCATGAGAGTTTTATTATTATATCTTTTAGTATGAATTATATTTATTTGTTTGCTTATTTTATTTGTTGGAAAAAAAGATTGGAATATTGGGTAATGGATTAAACAATAGTAATGGATGTTTGAAATTAGAAAAAGGGATGGGTCTTGGCTTTGAGAAGAAAAACATGTGCGGCATGGGAGCTTCAAATGTATGGCCGACCTTGTTCTTGATTTTTGGCCAAAAATTTGCTTGAAACTTTGACTATCTTTTCCCCCCATTTTCTTTGGTGTTTTGGTCGATGAAAGCTCTCTCTCTAAGGATTATCTCAGCTGATTTTCTAATAGCAAAAATGTGTCAAAAACTTTTAATATTGTTTCCTTCCCTACCAAAGCTAAGCATAGCCGAATGACCTTGTGTTTGGCAAGGATGCATGGTCGAATTTGATGCTTAGAAATTTCTCTTCTACCCCTTATGTGTTGGCCGAAAGAAAAAGGAAAGAGTAGGACCATCGAGCTTTTGCTTTTGAGTGAAGAAAGGAGACTATAAGAGAGCTCTCGGTTGTTGAACATCTAGGTAAGCATTATGCATATTTCGGCTGAGGGCCTTTGTTCTTATATTAGCCGAATCTTTGTTTTGAAGGTGCTATCAACTACGTATTTGTAATCTCTTCAATCATTTTTGGTAAGCAAGTTATACCCTAACAATCGGTTTAGATTTCTTTCTATTAAGGTGCCCAAAATCAAAGGTTAAACCTTGATTTTTTAAAGAAGGCCGAATGTGCATTAAGTTCTTATAAGTGCTCTTTTGTGTGACAAGTGTTAGGGCTCTTAAAAAGGAGTCTTTCAGGAGTTGAAGTGCTCAATGGACTTTGTCGAGCAAGGTAAATGATAAGAGTAATATTCGACCAAGAGCTTTTGTTTATAAACTTGTGTATGAGCCCATTCTAACAATATTTTAGTAGGACTTTTGATGACTTCGGGAGCTAATCAACTGGAATAAATGGTGTTTCGTGATAGAAATAAGCAAGCTAGTGTTAAGAAGCACAAATGACTCTTTCGGGAATTAAAGTGCTCAAGGTAAATGACTCATGGTATTCGGCCTAAGGCCATATTATTAGTACTAAGTGTGACCGATTTCGGTTATGTGATCTAGGGACAAATCGATAGAAATAACAGAAGCTCTCGGGTTTTAGACTTTGTCAGAATCGATAAATCGAATATCGCTTTAATCAGGTGCGTAGTTATCGCACTGTTCTTTTGCTTGATATATGTATTAAAGTATTATTTTATGTAAATGTATGAGATGTGCATGTTAGTCAAATAAAGGCTAAGGTAAGTGATCGAATAATCAAGTTAATGGTTATGACAATAACTTTTCAGTGATTTGCGAAAATAATGTGATGACGTGTGATGTATATTGTTATGAGTAATATGTGACCATAGTATAAAATATACATATTTGTTTCGTACGAAATGTTGTTATGGTACATATATGTACGCATGAGATTTGTGATGTGACTATTGGAGAAAAGGTGTACACTATGTGAGTGTTCTAATGCTAGCCTCGTGCTACATTCGTGATTGTTGATTAGTGAACCGATTGATATGTGAGATTTCTATGGGATCGGTGGCTTAGCCACGACCTTAAGAAATAATGTGCAAAAGAAGGATATGTGGATCACTTTGTGGATTGGACTTCGTAATTGTATATTCGTAATCATATTTATAATATTGTGTATTCATAATTGCATATTTATAATCGTATGTTATATATATGGATTATGTGGATATGGGCCAAGCCCATATGTGAGGACATGTGTATTAACTATGCACTGAGTCTTGGTGACTCACTCTATTTTTATTAAACCTTTTAGGTGGCGCGTAAAGCTTGGACCGGGTCGGAGAGGATACAAAGGTGGCCATGCAAAAGCGGATTTTCATGCAAAGAAATCTCTTGGTTAATGAATTAAATATTCATATTTTCCGTATTTTGATTAAGTGTGTATTGTCATAAGGCCCACTAAAGTATTTCAGTTCATTTGTTAAGTATCGTTACTATTATGCCCTATTATGGAAGGATGATTAAAGATTGATTTCAAATGGTTTTATTTTCTCTATGAAACTTGAAACCAATATGTTTATAACAAACTCCGATTTTTACTTAGAATATTATAAGTCACGAAAATGTTTTATTAAAGGAAACAAATTTTTAACGGTTTATCTCTTAAGTAAGAATGTTTTTCGAAAGTATTCCGCAGTGGCATTCCAAATTCGGTCGGAGTAAATGGGCTGGGTTTGGGGTGTTACATAGTTACACTTAGTCGTTACACGATCACATGTATTTTCACTTAGTCAATTTCCCGTTGAACTCATCGGAATAATAACAGATACACGGTGGCCTGCACATAGTACCACCCTTGTAGCCGAATCTATCTGGTGCACATAGTAGTTTGCAATTAGTACTACACATGTGACCAAAACCATCACTTACACATAGTGGCCTGCACTTAGTACCACACATGTGATCGAAACTATCGGGTACGCATAGTAGCCTGCACTTAGTACTACATGTGCGACCTATCCGTCCGGTACACGTAGTAGCCTGCACTTAGTACTACACACGTGACCTAAAACCATCTCGTAGCTCTCTTGTACACATAGTGCCCTACATTTAGTACCACACATGTGACCTAGCTACCTCATTCGTATCTTTTCTATTCCGAAGGTTCAACCGAGAATTCTCACTTTTCAACATTTTACCAATTCATCCATAATCAATCACAATTTATAATTTACATCAAATAATTACTCCATATTCAACCATATCTCATATAATATAATAAAATATTAAAACATAAATAAAAATGATGTATTATTTACATACAAACTTACCTCAAAAGCAAAATCGGTGAAAAGGATTTATTCGTCAATTACTCGTTTTTCCCTCATTCTAGTTCCAAACCTCATTTCCCTTGATCTATAACAACACATTTCACTTATTTAATTAATGTACTATTAAACACAGTCCTTAACTCAACTTTTGCAAAATTACAATTTTGCCCCTAAACTTTTACATATTTACACTTTTGCCCCAATACTCGAAAATTAAACTTCAGCCCTTATTCTTATGTTTTATAACATGCTGGTCATTTTTCCCTTCTATGGCAACATCAAATTCTTACTCTAACATACACTTATGAGCATTAGGTATTTTTACCGATTATGTCGTTTTACTTGTTTTCACTTAAAATCGCTTAGCAAAAGTTCTTTAACATAATTTCAAGCTTCATATTCTACCATAAAACATAAAAATACACACTTTTCACCTATGGGTAATTTTCCAAAGATGAACCCTAGCATGAATTATTGGTAGCATAAGCTAAATCGAGCTATCGGGACTCTAAAACCATAAATAACTTGAAAACGGGGCTAGAACGGACTTACCATGAGCTTGGAAAGTTGAGAAAACCCTACCCAAGTCTTCTCCTAGTAAATCTCGTCCATATGAAGAAGATGGACAAATTTGGCATTTTAATTTTGTTTTTAATTCATTTAATTTACAAAAGGACCAAAATGCCCTTACAAAAAAATATATTATCTAACATATACCATATCCATTTTTGTCCAACAATTTAACCAATGGGTTAATTACCATTTAAGAACCTCTACTTTAAAATTTAATAGCAATTTGACACCTCTAATTTCTAGAATTCAAGTTTTACACTTTTTACAATTTAGTCCTTTTGACTAAATTGAGTGCCCAAATGTCAAAATTTTCGAACGAAATTTTTACGAAATTGTTCCGTGAAATTGTAGACCATAAAAATATAATAAAAATAAATTTTCTTACATCGGATTTGTTGTCTCGAAACCACTGTTCCGACTAGGCCCAAAATCGGGCTGTTACACTATAACCTATATTTCATGCATTTTCAAACTAGTCTTTCATTTTTATTTGTTCAAACACCTAACCAAATTCAAATGCTAGCATAACAACTTAATTTCATCAACATTAAGCCATTCATAAGTGATTTCATTCATACCAATTTATCAAGTCAAAAATACATATGTACAACCTAGAAAACAAAATGTCCACATATACAACTTAGCAATTCAGTTTTATACCAAAATGAACTAGACACATATACATATATACTTATAGCCACATATACATGCCACAATCCCAAAAAGGTTCAAAAGCTACTAACGATGATGAATAGTGTGAGCCAAAGTTTCGATCCGTCCCAAGTCAGCAAAAGTAATCTACAAAACAACACATAAACTCGAATAAGCTTATAAAACTTAGTAAGTACATAGCAATTTATTTAACTTAAAATTAAATGACTGAAACACTATTTTTCTTAATAAATGTTACCAAAATGTAACCACGGCACGAAAGTGCTATCAAGAGTATCGAAGTACAACAGGGGCACGTAAGTGCAATTAGGGGTACTAAAGTACAACAGGGGCACGTAAGTGCGATCAGGGGTATTGAAGTACGACAAGGGCACGTAAGTGCGGTAAGGGATATAATTATATAATAATTAACTACTTGATTATAAAATAAAAATACATAAGGAAATCAAATTATATAATTTAATTACTATGAACTTACTTCGACACTATCGTGAAGGAGTACGATCGACTAATCCACAACTTTCGCCTTCCCTCGATTTAAATCCGATTGAGATCTATCTTGATCTAAATAAATAATTTTAACCAAATTAATAACTAGTCTATTCATTTCAATCCAAATCCACATGTTAGAAAAATTACACTTTTGCGCCTACGCATTTGATTTCTTTTCAATTTAGTGTAACACCCCAAACTCGGCCTAGGCGTTATGGCCGAATCTGGCGATGTCACATGGAAAGGATTTTGAAAACGGAGCTAACACGATAAAAACCTTAAGCTTATAAACCTTTAATTGATTTCATTTATTCCAAAACATATGTTCAATTAGTCAACTTGTCTTAAAACGTATCAAATTAGCGGAAGCTTAGAAAAATCGTCGGGTTTAAGAAAAATAGTTCGCATTTTTAGAAAAACAATGTTTTAGGTGAAATACCAGCATAAAAATAAGCAGGTTAAATCCCAAAAACCCAAAACCGAAGCCAAACAGATAAAAAGTCCATACAGTCCTAGAAAATATAGACTCTCAATCGTAATGCCAAACTTAAGTAGAACTATAAAACTAAATAAAACCAATGATAAAGTGTGGTCACCGTCGAGTCCTCTGCTGCACCGATCCGCCTAACTCTGTGAATTACCTGTACAATATAATTAGAAAAGAGTGAGTTTACATAAACTCAGTGTGTAACCCCACAGAATTAAGCATGCACACAAATAGAATATCATAATCAATCAGATATAGATTCGGGCCTAAGCCCACTACAGATACAGATACAGATGCGCAAATAAGAATAAAAAATCAGATATCTTACCCCCATCCTCTATACACCACCTTCGACCATCCCAACACACCATGTGGGGTTTAAAACACCCACCCAGCCCTACACACCATGTTGCACTGATGCGACACATAACAGATATAATGCAGCCATGCTGTCAGATAATAGGCACAAATGCCTTTCAAAACACTTCCTCCAATATACATCATCCCATCCCCAATATCAGTTAACATAACATACATACAAAACTAACCGATATATTTTACTTAACATGCTCTTATAAACAGATAACAGATAAACAAACACGTGCATACTCATAACCATATCTCAGTCTAACATATTGCTTGGATTTTGGTTTAGATAGCGTTTACAGACCCTACGGTAGGCCCACAGTCGATTAGGACGACCCGTGCTATAATAGCCCGGTTTAGACCCCAGTCGGACAGTGGTTTCAGGACCATAAATCCGAGTTAGAAAAATATTTAATATTATTTTTGGTGTCTACAGCATGTTAATTTATGTGTGTGAAAGTTTTGTGTGAGAATTTTATCGTTTGTGTGCTCGATTTAATTAAAAGGACTTAATCGCGTAAAATGCAAAACTAGCATGCTATATGTAAATGTATCTATTTGCTATGGCTTTTATTATATGGAGTCCTTATGTTGTAATATAACCATTGGAATCATGCATGGACAAAAATAAACAACTATTAAATAGTTTCCTAATTAAATACTTAAGGTTAAAATGGTAAAATGTATAATAACATGAAATAAAATAAAACAAAAAAAAAATCAAAGTGGCCATGCATTCATCTTTTTATGGCCGAAAGTTCAAAGGAAAAATAAGAGAAGAAGGAAACTAAGTTCGGCCCTTGTGTTCTTCGATTTAGGTATGTGTTTAGCTTGATTTTTGATGATTTTTACGTTTTTGATATCGTTACTTCGAATACTAGCTAGCCCATGCTTGAATTTTTGAATTTGATGATGTATTCATGAATTGCCATTGATGATAGCTTGTGGTTTTTGTTGTTTGATGATGGAAAATAAAAGATATGTGCTAGATTAAAATGTTTTGTCTTTGGATTTTTGATGAATTTGAGTAAATTGGACCAATTTGTGAAAATGTTATTTTGAGGACTAAAATGTGAAATAAATGAATTATGTGGGCTTATATGAACTAGAGGAGAATTTGGCTAGGCACTTGTATAATGAAATTTTGTGAATTTTTTGTTTTGTGAAATAGAGACTAAATTGTGAAAAATGTGAAATATTAGGGGAAAAAGTGTAATTAGCCCATTTATGTGTTTTTGAATGAATTTGATTGAAAATGTGATTAAATAAGTTTAATTTATACTAATTTAGATCAAGAAAAGAGGAAATCAGAATTGGATCGGGGAAAATCTAAAGTTGTTGAATAGTCATTCCGGTTCGTCCGAGGTAAGTTCATAAGTAAATAAATGTCGTTAAATTTGATTGTATATTTTATATTTGTACCAAATTTAATTATTACTTGTATATTAATGTGAATGCCGAATTGGTAAAATTGTGGAAGAATTGTCTACGAGCTTGAACCGATCAAGTTACGACGTCCGAAAGCCTCGTACGAACCTTAGGAATAGTTAGGATACATATGTCATAACATAGGATTCCGATATGTGTTTTCGTGTAAGACCACGTCTGAGACATTGGCATCAACTTGTGTTTATGTGTAAGACCATGTCTGGGACATTGGCATCGTATTTTATTCATGTAAGACCCTGTCTGGGACAATGGCATCGATATGTGATTGCATGTAAGACCACGTTTGGGACGTGGGCATTGTATGAGATTTCCAATTATCTGAGTATCCTTATTGATTCTGAATGGTTCAATGGGAATTATCGAGTTAAAATTGAACGTGAAAATGAATTAAAAGGTTCAAGTACGTATTATATTATATGAATATGAAAGTAAGGTAATTATATGTTTGAGATGAATATATGAATTAAACATGGTAAAAGGGAAATTTATATGTGCTTATGAGTATATGTGTATTCGGCCATTGATGTTATAATGTTATTGTATATGTGATAATGTTTGAGTTTGCAAGCATAATAAATGTACATTTGGTTAAGGTTTGTTTGATTTGGTTAGTTGATTTAATGTGAATGTTTATTTGATCATTATTTGCTTATGACTTACTAAGATATGAAAGCTTATTCTCTGTATGTGTTTGCTCATTGTTTTATAGATTATCAAAGCCACGGGAAGCTCGAGGATCGTAGAGGATCATCACCACACTATCGAACTATATTTTGGTACCTTTGAAAATGTATATATTGAAGTATGGCATGTATAGGCTAGAGAGTTTGGATTATGTTTTGAAATGTTTAAATATATCTATGTGATATGGCTTGATAATGATGTGTTTATGGATGAGTTCAGTCCATACTATATGATGCAAAAGTTGTTTGTTTTAATGTGTTCATGAATGACTAAAAGAATTGGTCAATATTGGTAAGTTCATGGTTGATTTGAGAAATTGATATGATGAGAAATGCCATGAATTGATATGGATTAAAATGATGTATGAATCACATGTTTTTGATGTGTAGTTGGTGTTTTGAATTTGTATGTTTGATTTGGAATTGTATATGGAAATAAATGATGTTGTTATAGGTCAATTTGTGCATGTTTTAGTATGATTTTGGCTGCCTTTGAGACATAAATTGATACTTATTGATATTTGTATGTATGACTTAACTTTGGGTGGCAAATTGGCCTTGCAAAATGGCCTATATTTGCCCACACGGTTGAGCACACGGGTGTGTGTCTCGACCATGTCTCACAAGGTTGCAATTTGAAGCAAGTCAGGAAGCTACACTGGCTAGACACATAGGCGTGTGACTGGCCGTGTGAGTAAGTCAGTAGCCTCGATAATTTCACACGGCCTGGTACATAGGGCGTGTCTTGTGGCCGTGTGGACAAGTCAATATGTATGACATGTTTCTCCACGGCCTAGACACACGGGTGTGTCAAATGCCATGTGAGGCACCCTTCCCACACTGGCGTGTAACCTCTGAAACTTTGAAAAATGTTTAATTTTCGGAAAAATTTGTATGTGCTCGGTTTAGTCCCGACCCATTCCAATGCATGTTTAAGGTCTCGTAAACCTTCTAAAGGGACTCTATGTGTATATTTCGCTATGAAATGTTTGTATTATGATTTGATATGTCCGGTAACGCCTTTTAGCCTCAATCCGGCGATGGATACGGTTTAGGGGTGTTACACGTGTGACCCTACGAAAAATCTCAGTATAATGGGCCCACATGCCCGTATGGGCCCACACGCACATGTGGCCCACACGCCTCGATTGGCCTTACCCGTGTAGATAGCACGGCCTGCCCAAAGTTCACATGCCCGTGTGACACACCCGTGTGAGCCCACACGCCCAGTCTGGTTTAGTCCGTGTGGCCCACACGGCCACACTCCAGACATTACACGGACGTGTCTTACGCACGGCCTAGCCTTCATCGATCACGTGGCTGTGTCGTTTCACACGGCATACCATATGGCCGTGTGGCATCGACAGTAGGGTTTTTTGACTTTCACCGAATCTTGCTCTTCTGCATTTCGAGTACACACCTGATATTGATTAGATGCGAAACCACCCCCGAGCCTTCTAAAACTGGCACAAAAAGGAACCCTTAATGCTCAAACCACTTCAGTAGCACCCACCGATCCTTGCTTTTCCCCTAATCGAAAGTAACATGCAACCTCTCATTAAACAATAGCAACGAAACTTAAGATTGAAACACCACAAGACTTACCGAACGAACGTAGTCAAAAGATGCATAGAAGGAGGCAAGTCTGGATAATCGAAAAGGGGAGGAAGAAGCAAAAATTTCGACAGAAAAGAAGAGGAAAGAATTGGCGTCAGAAAGTTTTTGGGAAAGAGAAAATTTGATACACTTGCGCAGAACCGAGCAAAAATAAATTCTCATACTTGCGCAAGGATTCGAACACAAAACCTCCACACATCACACAAACTCCCTTACCACTCAAACCAGCAGGCTCATTCTAATATGAAAATACAGACAATTAAATATAAGCCCACTAAACAGAGATAGGGCTTAATTCAAAAAATAACAAATTTGCCAAAGCTAAGGCTTGAACTTGGGACCTCTCACACACACCCAGAACATTTAACCACTGAAGCAGATACACATTTGTGTCAAAAATTTACAGAAGGAAACATAAAAATTTTAGGTCGTTACATTTAGTCTCTAAGCTCGATAGATGAAATTCATGCAAATTCAAACCTAACCCAAGTTAGCCGAATTTCATATAGGTCCCTATCAACTCATAAACTTCATTATTTCATAATTTACACCATAATCTTTTTACATTTTTCAATTTAACCCATAATTGACATTTTCAACAAAATTCGCTTTACAAAAGTAGTTTATCTAATAACATATATTCATTTTCCTCCACCAAACATCAAATTCACATGATTTCATTCATGGTAACACCTTAGAATTTTAACAGTTTTGCAAATTAGTCCCTGGGCTTGCTAGATTAAACTACAACGACTTCAAAAACGTAGAAATCATTAAAAACAGAGTTAAAATTCATATCATGCAATCCCAAAAGCTCAACCGAACTTTCAAGCTCTAAAAATAGGGTTTTCCAAGCCTAATTTTGGTGGAGAAGAAACCTCATGAAGATGAGCACTAAATTTTATATTATTTGTTTTATGATTATTTTACTAATTACCATTTTAACCATAGTTTTTAACCTTTAAAAATTTACTAAACCATGCCCATTTTTGTCCATTAACCATATAAATGGTATAATTACAACATAAAACCTCCAACCATTTAAATTCATAGCTAATAACTCCCTTTAATTTATAGAACTCAAGTTTTGCACCTTTTGCAATTTAATCCTTTTTATCGAATTAAGCATGCAAATAGTAAAATTTCTTAACAAAATTTTTATGCGACGCTACTAGCATGTTGTAGACATTAAAATAATAAATAATTAGATATTCACATATCGGATTTGTGGTTCTGAAACTACTATTCTGATTCCACTAAAAACAGGCTTTTATAGAGGGATGGAGGGATCATCCATAATGATATACCAAGCCACAAGATCATTAGCTTGAATAAATAGCATCATCCTAGTCTTCTAATAACAGTAGTTGGATCCATTGAAGTATGGAGGCTTTGAGATAGATTGAGATTCTTCATAAAAAACTAACCCGAAAGTGGACATCATTCTTTGAAGAGTGTGTTGGTGATTGTTTAAGATTCTTCAAGGATCTTCTCTTGGTTGTTAAACCGTCAGTAGAGACTAGCTCTGATATCAATTGTTATCTCGATCAATCAACCAAAATAGCCAAGAGGGGGTGAATTTGTTGGAACGTTGGTATGCCCTGTGGCACAATGGAAAAATTATTCCGGTGGTCATCAACCATGGATCCATGTACGAGGAACGAATTGGGTTGAAAAAGAGTTGAAGATATACATTTAGGATCTAATTTCTTTCAAAATTTTGATTCCAAGTCACAACCAAAAACGTCTCGGCTTCTACGTGTCCACCCAATCAAAGAACAAACAACAAAAACTCTTTGAACTTTTTCAGAGAGAATTCAAAAAGTGGTTGTTAGACCTTTTCTGATTTGTTTTTCTTGGTAACCCTAACACAATCAGAGACTCACTCTCTTTTCCTTTGGAATCGCATAATAAAAATGGAACTATTCCATTAAAGAATATATGGAAAGTTTTATCATATTCTTTCCAAAAGAATATTATCTTCCATATTATTTATCTTTGACCGAAATTATTAAAATAAATAGTTATAATAATAATTTTTGTAAACTATATTCAATTAATATTTTATATGAATCAAATTCATATATTAATTTTAACTATGTTCTCTGTTTGTGTACAACAATTTTGTACATATAATACGTTCAATATTTATCTTTCGAATTAAATTAATTCAACAATTAATTTAATTCATATGACAGTTAAATACAATACCAATTGTGTTAGGATTTTCTTTGCTTCAACCATAGGGTGTGACCCTGTAGGCTCTTGTAATATTAATAATAATAATAGAACATTTCTAGTGATACAAGCAATGAGTGGCATCTAGTAATGCATCATTGCTACCCAAGTTACAGGAAGTCGTGAATCGACATAACCTTTCTGTGATTTCATGTATTATATCATTTTATCATTTATATCTAGATTGGACAAAAGTCATGGAATAGTCACACTTGTATAGTCCAATCTCATATTTCTTGATATTCTGAGTAGACTATAATAAACAAATAAGTGTGATAGCTCATATAAGTTTATTTGAGCATGGTCATGCATTTCTAGTCTCACTCCATCAAGTGACCTAAGATATTGCTCCCATTATGTATGAGGTACAAATCCTATCTTGATCAATCATATCTCACCAGATAGATTGTGGCATATCCAACATCAATCTTTATAGTACAACCTATTACGGTAGACATTTGACTGTATCAAAGTATACAACTCACGATTTTGGGACAATGATGATCTCAAGTCTGAGGATCGTATAAATAATTATCACTATGAGTAATGTTGTGACTATTACATAATAATCCAAGAAATATAATCATAACGGGTTAGTCCAATATGTTGTTCTCTAACACATACTAATGTACTAATTTTGACATCCCTATGTCAATGACAACACTTTGTCATCAATCAACTACACATTGGTCTCAATGCATTATTATTGTCCAAGCCCACTATAATACTTGAATAATGACCTTTTAAGAATAATCATATTATACTTAGGAATTTATTACTAATCAATTTATTTACACACACAAAAAAAGAAAATGAAATAACAATGGCAATGTCTTATATTTACAAACAAGATAAAACGAGTACGTGATTACAATCATATCATGATTTGTCTTTGCACATACTCTAACAGAATTGGCCTTTTAAAATTTTGTGGAAACAATAATGAAAAGATAAGACAATGAATACAAAAATTTAGAGTGGTTCAGCCCCAATTGCCTACTAAACTACCTTATCTTTCCACAATTAAAGATTTTCTCAAATTCACTAATATGATCAACCTTTGAGGACAAGGATTAATCTTACAATTCCCTTAAGATTTCTACACAAATCTTAAGACTTAAACCCTCTTAAAAAAGTAAACAAATGAGCAAATAAAGAAACAATTCTTACAAGATTAGGATGTTTTCCAATTAAGCACTCACAAAATAAAAACACTTGAGCTGATAAAAATACAAAGAATTTCTCACAAGTGTTTGTAAGAAAAATATTATTAATTAAAACAAAAAGGTTGATAAAAGAATTGTTGTTGTTTATTGATAGCTTTTGATCTTTTGTAATCTCTCTTGTAGTTGCAAAAGCTTTGGAAGTTGGTATTTATACCTATTAATTGATTTCCAATCGTTTGGGTTAGTGGGAAATTGATTAGAGCCATTGGAGATGTAAGAACCAGTCTATTAATGTCTCCTGCAACTGTAACACCCCCAACCCATATCCGTCACCAAAATAGGGTTTCGAAGCATTACCGAATATACGTAATCTAAATCATTCATTTCAAAACATTTTTATAATCATAATATAATCCATCATTAAACATGCATAACGTCCCTTATTCAAGCCTTCGAGGCCTTAGAATCACTTTAGAAACGATTCGAGACTAAATCGGAAACATTTGAAAAATTTAGGAAAAAGTTAGAAAAATTTCAACTGCAGGGGTCACACACCCGTGTGGCCTAGCCGTGTGCCTCACACGGCCAAGACACACGCCCATGTGGCTAGGCCGTGTAACTCTCTAACTTGGGTCACACGCCCATGTGTGTTGCCTGTGTGTGACACACATCCGCGTGGCCAGGTCGTGTGCACCTAAAAGTACCTTAAAACTCAAGTTTACTATTTCCTACTTACTTGGGCACTAAGCAACTCAAAAACCATTCATTTAATCTATTCAAAACACGGTCAAACATACTCAAAACACGCCAAAACAATCATCCTAGGTGCCTAACCAATGTACCCTCACTAGTACCACATTTATATCATCAAAACATATCATCAATGCATCATTCAAATCAATATTATAAATATACCAATTCATTTAAATTAACCTAACTTATAACTACCTAAATATCAAGCTTAAGTTCACATACACATCACAAGCAATGGTTCCAAAATAACATGCCAATTTATGGCTTCAAACACAAACATATAATTATATACTCAAACCAACATTACACTTATAACTCCGTTTACAAACCATTCACAAAATAACTATCAACTAAGACATCCTAGGTACATGCCATCACAAAAGGTAACCATCACCACATTTGAGATTGGGATCGTTATTGGATGCTAAGTAGGCGATCAAAAGAGAAGTACCTGACCTGCGCACGAAAGGCAATACCATACGCTAAGTAAAACTCAATGATATTTCTATAATACGAACATTTAAAGACATAATAATACATGAATGCTCAAATTGAATTTTCAATCACATTATTAACTAAGCATAACATTACAAGATATCATCATTTCAATTTCATACATATTAATGCATCATTCCATATTGTATTCAATTTTTCACATGATTTCATTCTTGATTTGGCTTAAACAATTATCTCAATTCCCATCACTTGCTATATAAATAGCTTTCCATATATCAATCAACATTGCATTTATACAATGGCACAACTCATTCCACATTCAATTCATGAGTACATAACTCATATATTTCTTTGGTTCACAACATATTTCACATTTCATTTTTCAATCTATTATCTCATTTTCATTTCACATACCATGCCATTTCAATATCAAATATAGAACTTTATTATTTATTTACCCCTATTAACAAGACTCGGACTGGGGCGGATACAAGGATCCAACCAACACAACAGTTTGGCACCAAGAGCCTCATCAAATAAATCCGAAGTAATAATTGTGCCCAGCGCTATATAAATTGACATCCAGTGTCTCATTAGTTAAACCGAAACAAATTGGCACCCAGTGCCTCATCGACTCGAAGTTGAAGAAATCCCTGAACTCTTCCTATCGTATGTCATGCCATCTATATCTGACTCAGCCCGATATAGTTAATAGGGTTTCATTTCACCTTTCAAATACAACCAATATCCAATTCTCATATTTGCACATTATCACATTTACACATATATTCATTTCAATTCAAATAATCAATACATTCATAATGTATATACCAATTCAATCCATTTTAATCAACTATAATTTCAATTCACTATCAAAGTGCCAAATTACTCACCTCAACCACTTACCATATGCATTAAATCAAATACAACAATTAATAGCTAGGTTCGGATGATAGAAATACAAATCGTGGATTCCGAACTATTCGACGTCAATTTTATCCTTCCCCTTTTTAGTCGAGGATTCTAGTACAACGTTAGCTATAGAATTAAAACAATTAAAATACATCAATACAACACAATTCAATTTCACATTGAATATTTCAATTTTTACTCAATATTTGATTAAATTTCAATTTAGTCCCTAAAATGAGACTAATTTTTATTCTTCACATTTAATCCTATATTTTTATACTAATTTCACTTTAAAATAAATTTATCTCACTATTTTCAATTAAACCCCTAAATTTCAAATTTTTCAGAATTTAGTCCCTATTACTCAAAATTTACAATTTGTTCTACAATTTAATCCTTTTCTATTTCTAGCTTAAAAATCCATCAATTTAATCCCTAATACTAAAACTATTCAACATTAAAAACATTTAAAATCTTAATAAATGCTAAAATTTCAACATGGGTCGGGTAGTACTTAAAACTAGGATTCCAAAAATATAAAAAATTACAAGAAAAGGGACAAAATTAACTAACCAATTGAACTTAAAAAGTTTTGAACCCTTTGTGGCAGTGCTTTCTCCTTCCTTCCTTTCTTTATTTTTCTTTATTTTTCTTTCTTCTTTTTTTTTCTATTAATTTGCATGCTTCCACTTAGCTATTCAATTATTATAACTATTGTTACTATTTTATAATTTATACATATAAATTTTATTTCATTTAATTAAAACGTATAACATATATATAAGAATAATAATAAGTTAACATATGAATATATAAAATCATCACTAATGCCGTCCACTTAAAGAAACAAAGGTTTAATTGTTACTTTAGTCCCTTTAATTATTTTTAAATCATAATTCAACTTTTACCTTATTCGCGATTTAGTCCTTATACTTAATAACTTTTAATTTCACAAAATTCACTCAATCAAAATCTAATTAACTACCCAATTAACTTCGTAAATATTTATTAAAAATATTTATGAGTCCGATTTACGGGAACGGAGTCCCGAAAATACACTTTTCGACACCCCTAACTATAGGTTGTTACAATTCAATAGGTATCAATACCTTTGAAGGGGTATCGATACTTTGGGCATTTAATGCCTAAATTTAGTGACTGTTGAAGCCTATAGTATCAATAAAAAAGAGGAAATATCGATACTTTTTATAAGGTATTGATACCTTGGGAGAGTATCGATACTCGAGCAATTTTTCTTTGATTTTCTAAAACATTGATCCTTAAAACGATATAGATACCAGGAAAGGTACTGATAAATTTTGCCAGGTACCGATACTTTGTTACGGGTATCGATACTTTTTATTTTTTTCAATTTTCCAAAACATTGAAGCTCAAATCGGTATTGATACCAGGTAGGGATATCGATTATTTTTGCAAGGTATCGATACTATGTTCAAAGTATCGATACTTTTGATTTTTGCTCAATTTTTCTGAACTTCGAAGATCAAATTGGTATCGATACTTTGGGTCAGGGAGTAGTTTTCACTTGTTAAAAAATATTTGAAAATTTTATTACTCAATTTGAACTTGTTCCGAAATATTTTAGTGTTTGAAAAGTAGTTTTAAAATTTTATCCCTTAGAAATATTTCGAAATTAATTGTCTCTTAAAATTTATCAAGTTTTATTCAAAAACATTATTTTTATTATATCAAAACATTTATCAAATAAAGTTTAGCTTAATCCTTCTCAAAATTGGTTCAGTCTCATTGTTAAGGTTTAGGGTCACTTACACCAAGTGGTTTTTGGTGGAAATAAATTATTTGAATCCAAAATAATGAGGTGGATATTAATATGCAAGGTGAAAAAAAAATAGTTGGAATGTCATGTAATATTTTCATTTGTAATTTTAATGATAGTGTTCAAAATGAACAAATTTTGTGACGTGGGTGCTCATTTTATAATTTTTTTTTTATTTTGGGTACTTAAAATGTGAACTTTTGAAAATTAGATGACTATCTTTATAGTTTACTCTAATAATAATAATAATAATAATAATAATAATAATAATAATAATAATCTAAAATATAATAATAAATTCTAATACAAAATTTAATGAGTCTTTACTTGCCTTCCAAGATAAATCTAGTCTTAATTAATTACTTAAAAAGATATCTATACAAATAAAAATAATTATTAAGATAATATTAATATCTTACGGTCTTGTGTTGCACTCCATGTCAAATATTCCATGTGGTACATAATTCGACTTTTTTTCCACAATCAAGACATTATCGTTTCTACATAGAAAATTACCAATAAAATGCTAAAACTAATAGAGCTCATGTCCAAAATTAACTAAAGTAAATCATAAAAATATGTTAATTAAACACAATTTCAGCAGCCAAGAAGGTGGTCGAGTTTTCCTACGCCAAAGGAAAAGAGAAAGTTGTTGAAGATTAACGGTTACGGTCTGTGCAAGTTTAATCTATTTTTCTTTATATGAGTTTATTAAGTTGCTAGACTTAGAGAATCATTATTGAAACATTAAATCAAAATCTATATATAATTTTAAAAATTATGTCATTAAATTAATAAAATAAAATTTATAATTATGCAATAAAATAAATTTAATAATAAATATACCTTTTAAACTTAATTAAAAAAATTTTAAAATATCCAATGGTTGAGGAGGGTCCGTGAACTTATCTACAGTCATCTTATAATTTTCCATAATTATACCCTACCGCAATATGTAATATAATATCTTTAGTTATTAATATTTATAATTTTTGTTTTTTTTTTTCTGTATTAAATTTGATCACTAATATTTTAAAAATAGTTAAATCGTTTTTCAAAACGGAAATGCTAACTAAAAATTATTTTTTTTAATAATTTTGGTGTGGCAACCAACATAATAGTGTACATGTACTTCATATTGACATGGTACTAATTATTTTATATGTCACATCAACAAATAATTTAAAATTATAATGAAAATAATAAAATTTCAGAAAATTAAATGAAATACATGTATATTTTACTGTCATATTTAAAAATTTAAAATTGTAAGTAGTATTCTTATTAAATAATAATAAATTGATTTATTTTTAAAGGTTGATAATAAAATTCAACTTTTTCTAAAGATAATTTCGTTAAAGAAAATACATCTCACATAAAATAACAAACAAAAACATTTTACTGACTCACGATATCTTGTGGCTACTTAATTTTAGATATTAAATTCAAATGTGTAATATTATGTATTTAAAATAATTTTTTTAAAAAAATGAGACTCCATATTAGCTTTAAAAAATGAGACTCCATATTAGCTTTTATAAGAATCAAAAACACTTAAATAAAGCATTTTTATATTGGGGTTGAAAAGCCCATTCGAAGGTAAAAATTGATTGTTTACCATTGCTAATGCTATCAAATTGTATTTTTCCCACCTCTCTAAGCAATGCTAAACAAAGATATCTGTAAAATTGATTTCGTCAAGTAATGAGATTATAAAACATGAACAAAGAGCCACGTTATCCGTGTTTTTCATTTTCTTTTAAACGCATTCCTGTCCAATACTTACATCCGACATTTATTCGAATATAAGTATGTAATTCTTGAAATGCATGAAAAAAATTTAGGAATAAAAAAGTATTCCGGATAATATATAGGGAAAAAAATACAACTACAAAAGCCTCACACTAATGCTTTACAGGCCAGATATAGACACTATGGTTGAGGGTCTGTTCCTGCTGGTTTTGCTTCTGGTTTTGCATTAAGAAGTGGTTGAAGAGCTTTGACAACAATTGTCATGTTTGGTCGGAAATCTGTCTCGTACTGGACACAAAGTGCCGCAACGGCTGCTAGCTGATATTATCCAAATAAATAATACCGAAAATCCCAATTTTAATTAATAAGATTTGAAAGGAAATCATAGCTTTAAAAGAAAAGAATAAAAAAAAAAAGAAGAAAGAAACAGAAAGTTCATGCAGCAGAAGAGAGAATTACAACCTTGGCGATTGCCTTTGGTGGGTAATCATTGTTGAGCTTGGGATCCACACATTGCTTAACCTTGTCTTCACTCAACCTTGGGGTTGCCTGCATTGTATGATGTCATATCAGTTAAAAGCTATATGGAGTGTAAATGGGGTTTGTTGCTCCAATAAGAAAAGAAACACACCCAAGTAACAAGACTCTGTTGGCCTTTGGGCATTGTATGATCCACCGGTTTTCTTCCCGTCAACAGTTCAAGAAGAATGACTCCGAAACTGTATAAATCACTCTTCTGCGTGATCTGTCCCGTCATTGCATACCTCACACAAAACAGAGCGCAAAACTGTAATTTGCAGGGGACAAATTTGTTCAAGTCTTACGAAAACAATGTCGAAAGCAAATCATAATAAAGTGAAATGGTAAAAGAGAAAGACTTACTCAGGGGCATGGTACCCAAATGTACCCAAGACACGAGTGGAATGCAGTCGAGCTGAGGAATCAGATGATTGATTGGTCAAGTTGAAATCCGCAATTTTAGTCACAAAGTAATCAAACAGAAGGACGTTGCTTGATCTAACATCACGGTGAACTATCGAAGGCTGAACTTTCTCATGCAAATATTCTAGACCTTTCGCTGCACCTACTGCAATCCTTACTCTTTGGTTCCAGCTCAGAACCGGACCTGGTTCAGCTCCTTGTACTCCTTTCCTCCCTGATTTGTTTTTTTTTTAAAAAAAAAAAACAAAGTCTTCAACTCAAAGCTCAAAAGATGAAACAGTTGAAACTGAGGCATACATACATACCATGTAATACATCATGCAAAGAACCCATTGTAGCGTGTTCATATATTAAGATTTTATTATTTTCCTCTATACAATACCCCAGCAACTCCACAAAATTTTCATGTTTAAGCCTTGAAACTACGGATAACTGTAAACACATGGAAATCATGTACATATCATCAGTTTAATAACAACAGTGATGTTATTATCTAAGGCTCTCACCTGTGCTCCAAACTCATAATCTGGCTCAGGTGAAGGCCCAGTGTCCAGTTTATTTATTGCAGCAGGCTGGCCATTAAATGTTCCGTAAAAAACACGACCATAAGATCCTTCTCCAATCAAAGCCATTTTACCAAAGTTATCTGTCATCTTATTTAGTTCGTCTAAACGAACAGATGGGATTTCAATGGGAAGAACTTTCTGGGGAGCCTCACCAGGTTTAACCCCACTCGGAGCATTTGGCTCTCCTCTTCCAGTACCGCCTGTAAACCACTGCACCTCAAGGATTTGAAGAACAAATATGGCAACATTAAAAAGAAAGAAACAAAAAATTACCAGTACCACCATTTTGATTTCCTCCTTTAGATGGGGCAGTATATTGGTTTGCAGGTGGGCCTTTAGGTTCATTATCCGAACCCCCGCATCAGAACATTGCTTCAGGATGTTTATATCTCATGTGACCCTTTATTCGATTCAATACAAAAACCAATTTTTTTCATGCATGAAAACCAAATATAAAAAAATGTTGTTGATTAGATTTTCTTTCATTGAAAAAACTTGATGACCCAAATTTTCAAACGAAGAAAAGAAATAGTACCTGAAAGCCTCTGAAGGGATCAACCGAAGAAGGTTTTAAGAAAAGAAACACACACACACACGAAAAAAAAGAGTTATGGAAGGGTTGATTGACAGAGAGGAAAGGGGGGGGGGGGAAGATTGAAGATCGGAAAATTTGCAGAAACAGAAACAAGATCTTATTGGGAAACAAAAAAGTGAAAGAATTCTTCATGTTGGGTTTGGTTGTTTCCGATTTGATTTTTGTTCCTTTTTTCATGTTTTATTCCACCCTTCCTCTGTAATGGCTCTGTATGGGAACAGACACACATGTCGCCCCTGTTCTTCCGACAAACTCGGGTCCCTCATAGTTTAACTGTTGAAATCTTAAAACTAACCCACTTCTACGTGCACGCATTTCTACTCGTATTAAGATATACATTCTAGTAATATATACTTTTTTGGAAAAGAATTATATGAAACAGTGACGCCACATCATCTGTATCTCTTTTCTAATAATTTTATGTCACATCAGTATTTTCATCCTAAAAAAAAATTAAATCCAAATTAAAATCTTGAAATTTAGGATAAGAATACTAATGTGACATAAAACTATTGGAAAGATATAATATCCCTACTTCATACAATCCTTTCTCATACTTTTTTTAATGAATTGTCTAAATTTTGCAATTTTATATCATGGTCCTAACAGATATGTATTTTACATCAAATCTATACTCTTAAGTTGATATATAAATATTGGGCTAGTATTTTGTGTATTGGTATTGTAAATTTTTTATTTCACAAGCC